>PVIC010008546.1:0-47838 GCA_004025085.1 Thryonomys swinderianus
TATAAGGAGAGACAATTCTCCTTAAAATTGACCTTCTTACTCACTTGACCATCAAGCCTAACATAAAATTATATTGCATGTGTCATAGTGATAGGGTCCTGAGATATAATAAAAATGATTAAAAGAACATACATTAATGCTCACGTTCAGCTAACCTATGTGTTGCATTAGCTAAATCTGTTTCCTCATCTCTGACATGGAAATGAAATTCACCACCTACCTCCAAAAACTGTCATGAGTATTAAATGAAAGGACAAGAGTTATGTGCTTGAAATTAGGTCCTTGGTAAATATGTATGAGCTGTACTTATAGTAGCCACTTTAGTTGGTATCCTTCATTTGGCCCCTTTAGTACTGTTCATCTCATGAGCGAGAAGACTTTCAATCCCAGGCAAATCAGGTCAGCTGGTCACCCTACATCATACATGAATACCCACAAATGCTACTGATATCTATTACTTTTTTTTTGAGATAGGGTCTCCCTTTGTAGTTCAAGCTGACCCTGAGCTCACTATGTAGTCCAGGCAAGCATCAAACTCAGCAGCCCTCCTGTCTCTGCCTCCCAAGTGCTGGGATTACAGGCATGAGCCACCATGCCTGGCTTTTTTTTTTTTTTTTGAGATAGGGTCTCCCTTTGTAGTTCAGGCTAGCCCTCAGCTCACTGTGTGGCCCAGGCAAGCCTCAAACTCAGCAACCCTCCTGTCTCTGCTTCCTGAGTGCTGGGATCACAGGCTTGAGCCACCAAGCCTGGCGTTTGTGGTATGTGGAACTGATTGCCAGTGGGCATGAGACATCACACCCGATATTGTTGTTGTATGTGGTGCTGGGGATCAAACCAGGGACCTTGTGCTTGCCAGGCAGGCGCTGGAACCACTGAGCTAAATCTCTGGCCCTCCATTACATTTTTAACATAATTAGAAATCTTCTAAAAATAAAAAAGGTGAAAATTAGTTGAAAACCACTGTTAAAAGAAACTATCTGTGTAATAGTTACATAAAATGCTATGTATATCTACATCATGATAAGCAGAGGATAAAGTGAAAGAATCTCCACTTTCCTTTGTTCATAGCTTCCAAGAGAATTGAAGATACCAAAAAGGTTAATATACCATTTGTAAGATGCAATAATTATTTTTAAGACAAAGCACATTTTCAGATTATGTTGGTTTCTTAAAAGCAACAAAATATAGGATGGGGAAAAGGGAAATATGATTTAAGCATGCAAAGTGTGCTTTTCTGTGTGTTTGTGAATAACTTATGTGAATATCTTACAGTCTTATGCTCAGGTGGCTTTAAAACAACATAAGATTAATAATTCCTATTAGTATGCTTTTTTGGCCTATTTCTTTCTGTGGTTTCATAGAGACTAGACTTATTTTTTCAATTATTTTGAATTAAATGCTCATAAAAGAGATCTGTTTCTATTATTTTTATTTAAAAGTAACCATGTAAACCTTACCAACTGCGAGTTGTAGGCTGTGTGGGTCTCTACCACTGAACTGAAATCATTCTGCTATGCGTTGTAATTTTATGAGTGAAGACAAAAACATGTGGTGAGGCCATTCTTCCTAAGCTGACCCCAGTGAAGGCATCGTGTTATTCTGGATGAATCGTTTAACGGTTCATCTTTTAAGAACCCAGTGGTTCCATAAACGTTAATCATTTAACAGTTATGAGCAAACTCACTTTTTCAAAATGTCTATATGATGCCAAAGCAATTAATTCTACAAAAAGTTAGTCAAATGAAATTGAATAAATGCAACTAGAAAAAGATTTTACTTTTCAGAGTACTTGTATTGTTTTATGTTGATGTGAGATATATTGGATATTCAGAGTTTCAGGGATAAAGAATATAATTTTAAAATGTAAATATTTATGTTCATGTAATTATACGTATCCATTATTAATTATATATTCATATCCTCAGATATCAAATGATATATTTAAAAGATGAGAAAGTAATATAAAACATATTACCTCTATGGCTTTTATATTCAATATGCTTGAAGGTTATGTTTTAAAGCTCTGGATGCGATCTCCTTTAAATAAAGCCTTAAACACCAATGACACACTTGTGGGCTTTTTTTTTCCTATACTATGCCACCTGGTGAAATTATCATTCAGGACAAATATAAAAGCATCCAAATTCTTGTTAATCTCAAATGAAGAACATTTACTATCAATAAAACCAGTCAATCACCAGAGTACAACTGGGGTTTTGTGTATTTTTAAATGAAAATCACAGAAATTGATTGAGGCTTCTCATACATATTTTAAGTGCTGACTGCAATGAGATCTATCACAAGTCAGTGAGTAATATGTCCTGTCTTCACGAGAAAGACTTCAATGCTGATTAAAATAATTTACCTTCTTTCTTTTGAAAGGCATTTTGATAATGCCTTAAAACCATGAACTATGTACCAGTTGCATTTGAGGAAAAATCTACACTATCTTCATCTGCTCCTCAGAGGGCCCTTTTATAACACATGATGTGACACTCTACCAACTGCAATGGAAAATTAACTTGGCTCTTAATAATTTCAGAAGTTATGTAAAAACTAGGAGTGTCTAATAGAGAATAAAGAAAAACTATTACCGAGTAACAAACTCTTTCATCCATTCCTTAAGCCAAGGACATTAAAGACTTAAAATTTGGAAAAGAAAGAGTCCAAAAGAATGAGCTCATATTGCTTATTAACAGTTAAAATTGATTTTAAAGGTAACAAGTATTAAATGTTAAAAAATATATATATATATATATATATATATATATATACTTACATACATACATATATGGCTTTTGGCCAGATATTCTTCCAAAGCTTCATATGGCCATAAGTGGAGTATTTTCAAAGGTACCTGAATATGCAGTGTGTGACACTGGGACTGATTCATGGTGCAGTGCTAGGATAAAGGCTGCTTGGGGTGTGAGTGCTGTCTTCCCCAAGTAGCCTGGATAAATATAAAGCACAGGAAGAGCTCTGGAGATCTCTCCTTGCTCCGCTCACCATGAACTGTTCTCCTCTGTGATGCCTGTCTGCCATCTGCCCTGCCCTGGAGCCAGCAGATTATGGGTTGAAAGCTCTACAAACTGTGAGTTAAATAAACCTTTCCTCCTTTAAGTGTCAGTTACTATGTTCCAGAACAAGAAAAGTAACCAAGACAAATACTAACAATGAAGCCTCATATTTTGGAAAAAACAAAATCTATTTTTAAGATGAATGATACCTTTCACATGGATGGAGTGGGGGACAGGAAGGTGAGTTATTGCATTCTTCCCTTGTGCACTGTGTAGGCAATAAAAATGGTTATTTATATTCAAATCTTAACAAGATTTTTCTTTTCCTAAAGCAAATTTTATGATGTACCTAGAGTGATTCACCCTGTTTCATAGACTCTAGTACAGTTTCTGTTACTAAAACTTCATTTGCTGATACTACATAAATTTTAAGATGTTCATATTTATGCAAAGGAATGTATGTGTTCACAACCTTGATTTTGAACATGTCTACTTGGATATCACCAGGTACTTATCATTTATAAGGCCTAAAATCTATGCTAAAAAAAAAAAACCTTGTAAAACAAATCTGTGTCTTAAAAATAAAATCTAACATAGCACCAGGTAACATGTGGTTCAAAACTCTGAACAAATTTTTGGTCCATGAAATCAGTTCACAAGTTAATAGACATGAATTTTAGTATCTGAATAGCAGGAATACACAAGAATCAGTTTACTTTTGTTCCACTGACACAGACACCCCATCTGGTGTCTCACGGACAAAACTCACTTCATAATGAATTTAATTGTTATGGCTTATATCTAGATGCTCCTCTCTGAGCCTCAAGCATTCATAAGTGGAGCTTTTGGGAGGTGACACACACATGGGTGTGTGATACTAGATTATTGGTTTAGTTCTGGATATGGATAATGAGCAGAACCACTCTGGTGACACCAACCAGTAGACTTGTAGTTTATGTTGGAATAAGAAGGGAAAGAAGAAAAAAAGTCTTGCTACTTCCTCCTGCAATGCCATGAACTGTTTCTCCTCTGTGACACCTCTCTGCTATCCCACCTGTCTTAGAGTGAGCTGACAATAGACTGAAACTTCTATGAACCTGACTAAAATAAAACTTTACTGATTTAACTTATGGGTGTGAAGTATTTTGTCTCAGCAATTACAAAGTAACTAAGTAATTCATGTAGGGCCAGGGATTTAGTTCAGTGGCACTGCTGCTTGCCTTGCAAGTGCAAAGGCACTTGACCAGTCCCTGGTCTGAAGAAAGAAAGGAAGGAAGGGAGGAAGGAAGGAAGGAAGGAAGGAAGGAAGGAAGGAAGGAAGGAAGAAAGAAAGAAAGAAAGAAAGAAAGAAAGAAAGAAAGAAAGAAAGGAAAGAAAGAAAGGAAAAAAGAAAAGAAGAAAGAAAGGAAAGAAGAAAGGAAAAAAGAAAAGAATAAAGAAAGGAAGGAAGAAAGAAAAAAGAAAAGAATAAAGAAAGGAAGGAAGAAAGGAAAAAAGAAAAGAATAAAGAAAGGAAGGAAGAAAGGAAAAAAGAAAGGAAAGAAGAAAGGAAAAAAGAAAAGAAAAAAGAAAGGAAGGAAGGGAAAGGAAGGAAGGAGAAAGAACAGAAATTCATGTAAAGTCTGTCAGGTCTATTAGGGTATAACTACCTCTTATTAGTCCTCCCATCACCAGAAGTGTTCTCTACCTTAGGTGAAGGCAATATGGAAAGAAAGTTTAGTATGAAAGAAAATAGAGAAGTATTTTCATAGCTATAACTTTCATTGGGTTAAGTAATATGAAAGCTAATAGGACTAATATAAAACATTGAAGGCCTTGTGGCATAGCTCGCGTGGTATTAGAATGCTTCTGTGGCATGAGCAGAGGCACTGAATTCAATTCTTAGTACTGTGAAAGAAAAAAGGAAGGAAAGAAGAAAGAAAACTGATTATGAGATTGTGTGCAAAAAGTAAATGATTATTACCACTTGTGTTTTCAGAACTCTCATTATTTTTTACACATTCAATTTTAGTATATGTGCTGCCGAAGCGAGCACTACACAATCATATACTCTTCTTGCCAAATAGCTGTACATCTGGATAAAATATGAAGCATCCATTTTAATTACTGACCAGCAGGCAATAGAAAATAGTTATGAGTTGGGGAAACAAATGAAATGAGATTCGCTCTGTAGTTTCCTGCCATTCTGTCGGAA
Organism: Thryonomys swinderianus; assembly: GCA_004025085.1. NCBI lineage: Eukaryota > Metazoa > Chordata > Mammalia > Rodentia > Thryonomyidae > Thryonomys > Thryonomys swinderianus. The sequence goes on from PVIC010008546.1 coordinate 5,212, forward strand.
GTGCTTCCTGAACTGCACTCTAGAAGAGACAGCTCAGAACACAACGGTCTCGCTGACTAAAGAGAACAAGAATTGTATTTGTAGCTCCAGTATTGACTAGAATTTATGGGTCAAGTTACCAAACAAAACCACTGTTCAGAAGCGCTTCAGAAATCTATGTTGAGTGCATGGCTGAGCACACAGCTTAATGGATGCAGGTCAAGAAACCACGAAATCCAATTCACAACAACGAATGAGAACAGAGCAGTACTAGCAAAAGGAAATTGCTGAAGGTCTGTGAGCAGAACAGGTTCTAGAGCTTGTATGAGTCTTAGAGAAGGTCCAACCAGCCAGAGTGTAGAGATCTTCTTAAACATTCACAGCGGTTAATAGAGAACTCAGAAAGGCCGTACTTCCAGCAAAGACCAAATTCAGCTGGACCTGGTGGTGTACACCTATATAATCCCATGACTCTGGGAGGCTGAGGCAGGAAGATCATAAACTTGAACCGACTCAGTGACTTAGCAAGACCCCGTCTCAAAATTTAAAAATGGGAGACGGGCATGGTGGCTCATGCCTATAATCCTAGCACTCGGGAGGCAGAGACAGGAGGATTGCTGAGTTTGAGGCTTGCCTGGGCTACATAGTGAGCTGAAGGCCAGCTCAACTACAAAGTGAGACCCTGTCTCAAAAAAAAAAAAATTAAAAAACAAGACTGAAACACCTTTCTTTAATTATCCTCCAGAGCACAATTCACCACTTAAGTAAGACAACAAAAAGCAGACATTCAGTACCATAAGATCTACAATTTGGCATTAAATCAGAAGTGATATGACATAGCAAGATCATAATCAGAAGAAAAATCAATGAATAGGAACACCCAGAAATGAGGAAGATAATGGAACTAATGGACATGAAATTTAAAACAACGATTAGAACTATGTTCAAGATTCAAAGGAAACGGAGTGGAGTAACAAACAGAGAAACAAATTAAAATGGAATTTTTATAAAAACGGCAAAGAGAAATCCTATAGTTTCCCCTAAAGCCACACACACACACACACACACACACACACACACACACACATCTACCTAAAAATTTCACTAATAAAATTAACAGTAAAATAAGGGTACATTCTCTTGAATGTAGGAAAAAAATTATCCAGACTGTTGGGGAGGCTGAACAAAATTAACCTGACATTGGTGACCTGTGACAACACTGAATTATTTGGCCAAGATTAGAGCACTAGAATAAGAGGAAAAAAGGGAACAGAAAAGTTTTAGAAGCAAAATAGTTGAGGGTTTTCTAAACTTGATTTTTAAAAGAAGCTATAAAAACTTAGAGATCTAAGAAGTTTTAAAAAGCTCAAGAAAGATGAATCTATAGAACCAACTAAAGCACATTATCTCCCCACAGTTGAAAATTAATAATAATAATAAACTGTAAAAAGAGGCCAGAGAAAACACGTCCCTTACGTACAGGGAAACAGCTATTAGGAAAACTATTGACTTCAGATTTTTTTTTAAATCGTTAATCAGAAGACAATGGAATTATAATTTTTAAATGCTCAAAGAAAAAAGTCAGTATAGAATTCTATACACAACTGGAAATATTCCTCAACAAAATGAGGGTCGCCAACACCACCAAAACGTTATTTTGTGACAAAAAAGGTTTAAGTGTTTATCATCACCAATCTTGTTCTGTAGCACAAGAAATGATGAAATTTTAAAGCTGGGGAAAAGTCATTTAATAATTCAGATCTATATAAAGAAATAAAGGATACTTGGAGTAGCAACTTTGTAACTATGTTTTTGTCTTTTAATTTCTTTAAAAGATAAATTATCATTAAAAGCCATCAAATTGTAGCTTCTGTAACATGTAAAAGGGAAATATATGGCAATATTAGGGAAAGAAAAACAGAAGGCAAAAATTTTATTGTAGCTTACACAGGAGAACTGAGATTAATTCAAGCACACTCTTATAATTTAAAGATCTATATGAAAAATCCAGTGACGATCTTAAAAGCTAAAATGAAGAATATATCATAAGTCAATAGATTTTCTGTGGAATAGCAAAATAGAAATGCAATCTCTAGTTAGTGAAGAGGAGGAAAGAGACACAAAATATAAACAGAAAGCCAAAAATAGCATAGAAATCTTTTTTTTTTTTTTTTGACACAGGGTCTCGCTTTGTAGTGCAGGCTGGCCCTTAACTCACTATGTAGCTCAGGATAGCCTCAAACTCACGGCAATCCTCCTTCCTCTGCCTCCCGAATGTCAGCACAGAAATGTTAAATATAATCATTTTAATAAATGCATTTAATGTAATCACATTAAATATTTTATTAAATGGTAAAAAGTCAAATTTTCTTATAAAGCATGGTGCAGTATCTGTTGGTAGTGAACTAACCTAAAAGATACATTTAGCATACATTTAAGAAAGACAAACCATGAAAAATACTAACCATAGAATGACGGAGTGACAGTATTAATTTTTCTGGAGAGCCCAGAAAAATGTAATTTTTACAGAAAGAATATTTGATACTAAAACTCTGTCTTGGTTACTTTTCTCATTGCTTAGACACAATACCTGACACCCACCGTTAAAAAAGAGGAAAGGTTTATTTTGGCTTATAGTTTGTAGAGGCTTCAGTCCACAATCACGTAGCTCCAAAGAAGGATGGCACTGCAGAGGAGAAAGAGTCCATGGCAAAGCAGGCAGGCAGAAGGCAGCTAGCCGTGAAGCACCAAGCAGCAATCGGCAAACAACTGCAGAGCCGTCTTTCTGGCCTCTGTGCTCTTTCTAGGCTACACGGTCCTAAGGTGGGTTGCATACACACAAGAGGATGGACCTTCCTATTATCCGTATCCAAAATTACGTGAAACCAATCTGTGGACCTATTTAATAATCACAGACTCTTAATCCCAACATCAGATTTAATCCTAGCATCACACATTACAGATCCAAGCAGTTCTGAAAAGCCCCACCTCTGACCCCAGAATGAGGTTATGGAAGGACGTCTAGACACAAGCTGTAACTGACTCAAAGGGTATACGTGTACTTAATAACGGCACTAAAATTAATGAAGTAAATTGGTAAAGAGGGGTAGGAGTATATAATGTGGGGGGAAACGTGATGGTTTAAAAAGAGGAAACAAAGCTCATGTATATATAGGGCAGAGGGTGTAGGGTGGACAGGAGAATGGGAAAAAAATGAGACTTAAGAAATTTCAGATACAGATATAAATTTTCAATGTCGATTGTGATCATGATGTGTATATAAAATGTACCAATAAAATCAATTAATTACTAGAAAATCAACGAAGTAAAAACAGAACAAAGGGGAGAGACACACAAATACTCAAGTGCTGAAGATTTTGACACTATCCTGTTAGTTGATAAAGTAACTAGACATAAAATCAATGAACATATGAGAGACTTAAAATCTCATAATTTACAAATTAATATCTGATAATTTACAAATTAATAATATTCCCATAATTGCAGAAACTACCTTCTTTTCAAGTGACCAAAAACTTTCACCAATAATGAAGTCAACACTGGGCCACATAATGCAACTCTCAATAAATTTTAAAAATTCAAATTCTTTGGAGTGTATTTTCTGACCACAAAAGCATTAAATCAGAAATCAATATCAGAAAGACATTTGGAAAATCCCCCTACATTTGGAAGTGAGTTAAAAATGTATTAGACCATATTCCAAGCAAAAATTAAAAGAAATTTGAAAATATTTTGAACTAAATGAAAATAAAAATGTGACATATCAAAATTTATCATTATGTTAAAAACAGCGTTTAAAAAGAAAGTTAAAGTTTTAGATGTTTATGTTAGAAAATAAGGATAACTTAAAAGCAGTGATCTTAAATTCCACTTTAAATGGACCAAAATTAAAATTTACAATTCTATAACTCTAAATCTTTTAAAAGAATATATGCACAATTTGGGATTTGACAAGAATTTCTTGGTTATGACTCAGAAATTACAATGGATAAAGAAAATATTGTTAAACAACCAATGAAGTGACCATAAAGTATTTCAGAAAGAAAACTATATGAAAGACCAGTTGGCAAAGAAAAAAAATGTTTTCGGGCTGGAGATTTAGTTCAGTGGTTCCAGTGCCTGCCTAGCAAGCACAAGGTCCCCGGTTCGATCCCTGGTAACCACATACAATACTGGGCGAGGTGACTCACCCCCACTAGCAATCAGTATCACATACCACAATGCAGGGTGTGGTGGCTCACACCTGTAATCACAGCACTTGGGAGGCAGAGGCAGGAGGACTGCTGAATTTGAGACTTGCCTGGGCTACATAGTGACCTCAGGGCCAGCCTGAACAAAGCCTGTCTCAAAAAATAAAAATAAAAAATAGTTTTCAGGGTCATGCCATCTGGGAGATGCAAACTAAAGCCATAAAGAGATACCATTCTGGACCTAGGAGAATGACTAGAAGATCAAGCACATCAATTTTTGCTGAGTGGAAGAACAACACCAACTCTCATATAAAATGTACTATTGGAAATAGTGTCAAATGATATACTTATAAAATGTAAAATTCGTCTGGCCACGTTTACACAAAGTAAAGCATACACCTACTCTATGATTCAGTGATGTCACTTCTAGTATTTTACCAGGGGAAATGAAAACTTACATAAATGAACAGATTTATATAAAAATGCTCATGGCAGCTTTAGATATGACAACTCCAAACTGGAAAAGACCATAATGAACCTCGATAGGAAAATGGAAACACAAAGAATTGTATCCATACAATGGAATACTACTTCACCAACAAAGTAATGAACTATGGATGAAAGTAACAGAACTGAGCCTAGGGGGTAAAACAGTTTATACTGTATTATTCCACATAGTGTTTGAAGTCCTAAAATGGATAAAACCAGTCTGTGATGATAGAAATTAGAAGAGTCTGGGAGTAGGAATTGGTGATTGATGCAGGAATATCACTGAGGAGTGATGCAAATATTCTGTACAGTTAATTCTGCTATAATAGTTGTTTTGAAAATGTCAATTTGTTCCAGTGCAATTGATATATTAGGGGAAAATTATATACTGTAAACACATACCAATGAAAATATAACAGCTGGAGCATGATAGAGATTTTTTCATTTGCTTATGTATGATATATACATATATGAGAACATATACCTCAGCCACATGTAGGTCTTTTGCTTCTTATGATGTTATTTTACCCCATAGCAAGCAGAAAACTATTCACAGTTCCTTGGATGTACCTATTTCTCTTCTGTCTGAAACAGACATTATTGTCTGCAATGGTATCATCTCCTGTTTTTGCTAGATTAGTTTAGGTAACTGTTCAAATTTTAGTTAAAATATCACTTTCTTTAGGAAATTCTTGCTATTTCATCCTCAGTCTGATTAGATGTTCTGCTTTCCATGTTCTCACCATTTGTTCTTAGCTTTTATCATAGCCATTACACACTTTGAAGAAATCAACATTGCTTTGAGATTGTAGACGTCAAATTGAAAGCTCTCTTTTTGCTCCGAGTCTCCACCTTTGGCTCAATGTCTTGTATGTATTAGCTTCACAATAAAATCAGATCTGAAAGTATCTGACTATGTGAATGAATATCCTATTTCTTTCACCGGCTGGCTGGTTTCTTATTGCTAATGAATAAACTACCAGAAATGTATGGGTTTAAAACAACATAAATTTATTATCTCATAGTTTTAGTGGTCAAAAGTGTGAATTGAGCCTCAGTTGGTTAAATCCAAATGCTGGCATGGCTGAGTTCTGGTGGGAAGCTCTATGAAAAATCTATTTCCTTGAGTTTTAAAAATTATTTTTATTAGTATATATTTGTTATACATATTGGTCACATTCACCAGAGAGAATTTGTACAGTAGATCTTAATTCTTTTTCCCCATCCCTCTCCCCGTTGTTCAACCCCTAATCCCTTCCACATTTATAAGAACTTTGTTTCAAGTTTTTCTTCCATTCTCTTTTCTTTTTCCTTTCTTTCCTCTCTCCTCCTTTCTCCCTTGTTCTCTTCCCATTTGAATATTTTCTTATTTCCCAATATCTATCATGCACTTTGGGCCTTATTTACACTTTCATTTCTCACACAAAAGAAACAATGTAATTTTTTTTTTTTGAGACAGGGTCTCGCGTTGTAGTTCAGGCTGGCCCTGAGCTCACTATGGAGCCCAGGCAAGCCTCGAACTCAGCAATCCTCCTGTCTCTGCCTCCTGAGTGCTGGGATTATAGGCGTGAGCCACCACACCTGGCAACAATATGATATTTAAACATATGTGTCTGGTTTATTTCATTTAAAAGTATGGTCTCAAGATGTATCTATTTATCTGAAAATGTCTCAAGTTATTCTTACAGCAGAGTAATCCCATTGTACATAAAAACCACATTTTCTTTATCCATTTGTCTTTTGTACAAATCTAAGTTATTTATAAGATTTAGCCACTATATACTGTGCCACTATAAACATGGGTATGCATATATCATTTTTAATTCTTTCCAGGAAATAACAACAATGGGAATAACTGGGTCAAATGGACCCTCTAGTTTTAGTTTTTTGGGAAATCTCCACACGGATTTCCACAGTGGTTGCACTAGTCTAGACGCTTTCTTCACATCAGTGAAGAAAGGTTCCTTTTTCTCCACAGCCCCACCAACATTTGTCGTTGGTTAAATTCCTGATAAGAGCCATACTTTTGACGTGAGATGAAATGTCAGGGTCGCTTTAATTTGCATTTCTCCAATGAACAATGACAATGGACATTTTTTCATATATTTATTTGCCTTTTGTACCTCATCTCAGAAGTGTCTGTTCATTTCAGATGCCCATTTTTGGAATGAAGGTATGATTTTTTTTTTTTTTTAGTTCTTTGTATATTCTAGATATTAACTGTTTGAGGAGCAGCTGCAAAAAAAATTTTTTCCCTCTCTGTGTGGTGTCACTTCCCTCTATTTGTGGCTTCTTTTGGTGTGCAAAAGCTTTTTAGTATAATGAGATCTCAGTTTTTGACTCTTTGTAATATTTCCTGTGAGATCAGGATTCTGTTCATAATGTTTTTGCCTACACCTATGTATGTAAGAGTTGTACCTATTCTATCTTTCAGAAGGCTTAGTGTTTCTGTTTTATTATTTGGATTTTAGATCCATTTTAAGTAAAAAATTATACCTTTTGTAAATATCACTTATTACAAGTGATGTATCTGCAAATATACGTTGGTGCAAATATATGTAATAGTATGTATAGGTTTAGGGTATGTGTATGTTTTGACCATCAAAACCTATACATAAACTAAATTTTTTTGATCCAGATAAAATTAGAAGCATAGTTAAAACTTTAAAGCAGAGGCAATTAGCATCAAGCTGTTATGAAGTTTTAAAAGGAACTGAAATCTAGTCATAGATGTAGAGGAACAGTGGACTTTTGACTTACAAACTCAGTTTGTTTGCAAGGGCTAGTTAAAAGTCAAGACTTTTTTCCTATAAGAAATTAAGGAAATGTCCATAATCTGTTCCAAAATACTCTAACTTTTCATAGTAACACTGCAGTATAATATGTGTGATTTAGCATAAATATCAATAATTTTTTAGTGTATTCCCCAAAACACTATAAAATGTGCCTAGTTTACTGGAAACAACAATTTCATACTATACTCACCATTCAAGTTGACATACTTGGCTTGTAGGAAAGCTGGATAAAATGGAAGGTGGTTGTTGTTTGGAAGGAGAGACCCTCCATGACATCAGGAATCTGATTCTCTAGTGTGCTTTCTCTTCTTGGGAGAGTCTGTAGCCCAGTAGGACCTTCTGGCTCACTGAGTCTCAACTTTTTCAAAACTAAAAACTGTTCTAAGGTTGTATGTTTTTGTCTGTTCTTTAACACTATTCTTTAACACTATTCTGTAGTATGATATGACATTTCATTAAACAAGTAAATGCAACAATTGGCTTTCCTCTGTCCATTTTTTTTTTCAGGATTCCCTTTATTTCAGAAAAAGAACTTGCTGCATTGAACTTTTTTAACAGTATAATTTAGGGAGTATTTTATTTATCACTGATGAAAGAAAACACATCAGTGAGTTTTGTGTTGGTGTCAGTATGATCAAATAGTTCATCTTTAACATAACTACTACACTTCAAGATTGAAATCAACACAGTCATTACTACAAATTACTTGTTGAAAGAAGTAGAGGAAAATTAGGAAAGCACATTTAAACAATTTCTCCAAACATTTATAAATATTGGAGTCAGTGGGATTTTTCTGTAGATTTTACTTGAGATACATATAAAACTTCACTAATTGTTGATACTCCCCCTCTTCTTCAGAAAGCTCCTCAGCTCCCATTCTCTGTTGCTCAGCCAGAAGTTACTGAAGTTCTTTAGACAGTTCCTCTGGGGGTTCCTCCATCAATTCCCCACTATCACACCATTGTCTACCTTCTAGCCTATAGACTTTGCTATGGTGACAGTGTCATCAATCACAGCGTCAGTGGAAGGCCCAGGCTCCTCTATATAGCCCTCAACATCTTTCTTCTGTACAATTTTATGTCACACTTTCTTCCAGGCAGATCTTTGTGTCCTTAGACAAACATTGGCCAAGATTTCTCAATTAATCCCAAATAGGAAAGGTCAGCTTTCAGGTCTTAACTTATATTCTGACCATAAGTTAACCTAAAATTCTGATCATAACCCAATTTGTTCTTATGTGAAGATGGTCTCAACTTAAGGATACACGTTATTTTAATGTTTGGCTCAAGCTTGACTCAAAAGAGGTAGAATATTCTCTTGATTTCTTCACTGCAAGTCTGAGACAAGGGAGCTCTTTCAAATGTTGTCATTGCATAATAAGAGATAGCAAAAGGAAAAAGAAAAATTGTAGAGGAACTAAAAGATGAAGCTTGAAAATTTAAAGGTTCTAATTTCTTGTCTTTTTCTAAATGCTGTCTCAAAATAATAACCTTCTAGAACCAACATTGTCAAAATGGCTATTCTCCCACAACTATTATACAGATTAAATGAAATTCCAAGGGCATTTTTCACAGATCTAGAGAATATAATAAAAAAGTCCATCTAGAACTACAGAAGATCTAGAGTAGCAAAAGCAATTCTAAGCGACCACGATATGGCAGGGGGTATTACAATCCCCAATTTAAAACTCTACTATAAAGCCACTGTGATAAAAACTGCATTGTACTGGCAAAGTAACAGATGTAAGGACCAATGGAATAGATTAGAAGATCCAGACACAACCCCGGATACACTAAACTACCTTATCTTTAACAAAGGAGCCAAACATCCCCAATGGAGGAAAGACAGCCTCTTTAACAAATGGTGCTGGAAAAACTCGTCTTTAACCTGCCAAAAACTAAAGCTAGACCTATCTCTTTCACCACGCACAAAACTAAATTCACAATGGATTTGAGACTTAAACATTAAAACAGAAACAGTAAACCTGCTAGAAAACAGGCTAGATAAAACTCTTGGAGACATTGGCTTAGGTAGAGACGTCGTGAATAAACCTCTATAGCACAAGAACTAGCAGAAAGAATCAATAAATGGGATCTCATCCTACTAAAAAGCTTCTGCACAACAAAAGAAATCACTGGCACCGCTGAAAGACAACCAACAATACAGGAAAAAGTCTTTACTAGCTGTTTGTCAGACAAAGGGCCATTATCTACAATATAAAAGGAACTTAAACAAATCAGTCTCGCCAAGTTTAAAGACCCAATTCAAAAATGGGCATCTGAAATGAACAGACACTTCTCAGAGGCAGAAGTCAAAGCAGCCAAGAAGCATATGAAGAAATGCTCAACATCGCTGGTCATTTGAGAGATGCAAATGAAAACAACACTAAGATTTCATCTCACTCCACAAAGAATGGCCACTATTACAAAATCAACCAATAAAAAATGCTGATGAGGCTGTGGGGAGAAAGGAAGCCTTCTCCACTGTTGGTGGGATTGTGGACTTGTGCAACCATTGTGGAGATCTGTGTGGAGATTTCTCAGAAAACTAGGACTAGGGGTCCCATTTGACCCTGTTATCCCCCTGCTAGGAATATACCCAAAAGAATTTTAAAAATCACATTGGAAAGGCAGATGTACACCCTTGTTCATAACAGCTCAGTTTGTGATAGCTCAATCTTGGAAACAACCCAAATGCCCATCAACTGGAGAGTGGATAAAGAAGATGTGGGGTTTTTAAAAAATAAAATGGAGTATTATTTTGCCATAAAGAATGACAAGATTCATTCATTTATGTGCAAATGGAGACACCTGGAGGACATACTAATAAGTGAAATAAATCACAGATATGCAAATACCGGATCTTTTCTTTGATATAAACACCTGTAGAGGTAAAAGAGCTCTAGAATGTATGATAGTTTTTGTAGAATGGGAAATATCCCAAAGGAATCTGGTGTGGGAATGTAATGAGGGGAAGGAATAAATATGATTCAGAAAAAAATAAGAGTATGTATATAAGGGGTGGGGAGGGGGTGGGTGGGCAGGGATGTGGGTAAAAATGAGAATTGACCTGTGTCGCATATTGGTACAAATTCCCAATGTTGTGTGTGCTTGTGAGCTGTGTATATAATGTACCAATAAAGTCTACCGAATAATGAAAAAAAAAGCAATTCTAGGAAACAAGGACATGGCAGGGGGTGCCACAATCCCCAACTAGAAACTGTACCTCAAAACCACTGTGATCAAAACTGCATGGCACTGGCAAAGTAACGGGCCTGAGGATCAGTGGAATAGATTAGAAGATCCAGAAACAACTTCAAATACACTAAGTCACCTCATCTGTGACAAAGGAGCTAAATATCTGCAATGGAGGAAAGACAGCCTCTTTAACAAATGGTGCTGGGAAAACTAGGCTTTAACCTGCCAATGACTAAAGCTAGACCTATCTCTTTCACCATGCACTAAATTAAAATCAATGGATTAGAGACCTAAACATTAAAACCTGATGCAAAACAGATTAGGTAGAACTTTTGGAGACATTGGCTTAGGGAAAGACTATGATTAAAAACAAAACCCTCCATAGTATGAGAACTAGCAGAAAAATCAACAAATGTGATCTCATCCTATTGAAATGCTTTTACACCACAAAAGAAACCACAGGCAGGGGGGAAGGCCACCAACAAAACGGGAAAAGATTTTTACCAGCTATTACTCAGACAAAGGGCTACTGTCTAGAATATATAAAGACCTTAAAATTTAAAGACCCACTTTAAAAACGGGCATCTGAAATGAACAAACACTTTTCAGAGGCAGAAGTCAAAGCAGCCAAGAAGCATAGGAAGAAACGCTGATCAACAACATCACTGGTCATTGAAGAGATGCGGATGAAAACAACACTGAGATTTCATCTCACGCCACAAAGAATGGCTGCTATTGTCAAATTAATCAGCAACGAATGCTGGCGAGTCCGCAGAGAATAAGGAACCCTTCTCCACTGTTGGTGGGAATATAGACTCTCGCAACCCCTGTGGGGATCAGTGTGGAAATTCTTCAAAAAAACTAGAATTAGAGGTCTTATTTGACCCTGTTATTCCCCTGCTAGAGATGTACATGAAAGAATTAAAAGAGTCATGCCACAGTGACATATGAGCACCCATGTTTATAGCAGCTCAGTTTGTGATAGCTAAATCTTGGAAACAACCCAAATGTCCATCAAATGGCACCTGGATAAAGAAGATGTGGTTTTTAACAAAAGGGAGTATTACTCTGCCACAAATAATGATAAGTTTGAGTCATTTATACTCAAATGGACATGCTTGAAGATATACTCATAAGTGGAATAAATAGGTCACAGATGTGTAAATACCATATCTTTTCTCTGATATGAGAATCTAAGGATGTAAATGAGTTCTAGAATGTATGACAGATATTGTGAAATAGAAAATATTTAAAGGGAAAAGTAATGAAGGGTAAGAAAAAATGTGTTGGTAAATAAAGGAAACAAAGCATATGTATATAGGGGACAGGAGAATTGTAGGTGGGTAGGGAAATGGGAAAAAAATCAGCATTAAGTCATATCATATATTACTGCAAATTCACGATGTTGAGTGTGATGATGATGTGTATATAAAATGTACCAATAAAGAATTTGATTAAATATAATAGTAACTTTCTATAAGCTGAAGGTCAGTGAAAAATTATTTAGGCCTTGAAAGGTCCCTCATATCTTAGTTTTCAAGCTACTTCTGTAGACCTTCTATTTGACATCTTTACCCCTGGTTTCTTATCTGCCATAAATCTACTATTAATATCTATACTAATAGAGTTTGACCATTAATTTTGACATATTAGCCTGACTGAAGTAAGAAACACCCAGAAGATGAGCAAAACACAGGTCTGGGAGTCGGTGGATGACTGATAGGTAGGCTAATCAACTGAGGCGTAAAGACCCTGCCCATCGTGGGTGGCACCAACCCACAGGAGCCAGATGAGTGCAAAAGAGGGAAAAAGAAGGAAGTGCATTTGCTTTGACGAGTTCAGCCTTCTTGAGCAGGTGCATCCTTCGGCGTCATCACCTTTGCATATCCCTCTCCCAGTGTCCCAGTTTTTGAGTCTTCCAGTGCAGACCCATCAACAACTGTCCAGTGAACTTCCAGCAGTCAGCCTTGGGCTGGTACTCCAGTTCTGACCCCTCTATTTCTCAGGATGAGTGGGTGCTGAATCCCCGCTGCCCAGCAGGCAGATAGCTATCATAGATTCCCCTTCTGTGATTGTGTAAGTCCACCTAATACAACCTCCCTGGTCTTCCAGAGAACCCCCACTAACACAAATAGGAGGCGCTTTTCCTCGAGTGGAATGATACATTTCTATCTTATATCCACAGGAATAAGAACAGATTTTCCAACAAAGAACCACTCGTCTGGTAATTAAGTAACTTAAATTCTTGCCCCAATTTTCTTACCTATTTAAATTCTGTAATCTTACCTTACAGTTCTGTGAGTGACCCTGTCTGTCTTTAAAGTCCATTCTAGTTGTGCGCCTCTATGACCCTCACTAAGAAACATTATTAATATGCGTCTAGGTATTCATCAAGCAATGAATCTATCTTCATTATGCAGAAGAAGATAAAGAGGCTCAGAAAAGTCAAGTGACTTACATTGTCACACCTTCTACAAATGGCAGATCAGAGTCACTTGCAGCTCTTGCTCAAATAAATGTCTTTGTAAATGCCACACTTCTGTCCTTCAGAAGAAACAGCCGTGGCATTACAGGCAGGAAATAGGTGCTGGACACCTGGATCTTCAGACCTGCCACCATTCATAGAATGTCCTTAGTAACTGCCATATTTGATAAAATACTGGTGGTTTAACTTCTATTATTTATTTCATGGATAGGCACAACCAAATGAGGAAAATAGAATAACAGGGTTTTGAAATTTAAAATGAAATTTATTTTTCTGAGATGATGTAAATCAGAGAATGGAAAATCCAAGTGATATTAGCAGTAATGTTTTGGCAGGCAAAGACAGCCAGGTTATAGCGGGAGACAAAGAGAAAAGAAGGAACATTCTGGCAGAAATTTATCCCTGGGTTTTGGGTGCCTATGAGGTACAGCTCACCTAGTAGCCCACAGTCATTTTTTTCTTCTCTAACCACTCAGTCTGCAAACTCTCCTTTCTGATTAATTGCTGAATGACCCTATATTAGTTTCCCAAGGCTACTGTAATAAACTGCTACCAAAAGATAGTTTAAAACAACAAAAATATATTCACACACACACAGTTCTGGAGATCCAAAGTTTCTGAAATCAAAGTGATGACAGTTCTGTTTCAGACCCTGAAAGAGAACTCATCCCATCTGTCCCTCATAGCTTCTGCTGATTACTGGCAGACCTCGGCTTATCAGATAATGTCTGCAATCTCTTCCTTCTTGTGTCTCTTTTTGTATCTTTTCCATGCCTTTCCTCCTTTAAGAAAACTTGTAATTGGACTTAGGAAGCGCCCTTATGAAAGATGATCATTTCTTGAGATCATTGGCTTAGTTATATTTTCAAAGGCTTTTTAACAAAATAAGGCCACATTCTTAGCTTCTGGGTGGGTCTTTTAGGGAGATGCTATTGACCTGTATTAAAAAAAAAATCCTACAGTAGTGGTGGTGATTGGCATGTTTAGTGATATCCATCTCAATAGATTCTTTTATGTATTTAGTCACATTCCTCTTCAATCGCCATTGCCCTTTTTCTTTTTTTTTCTGCATGGTCATTTTTTTTTTTTTTTTTTCCTTTTTGAGACAGGGTCTCGCTTTGTAGTTCAGGCTGGCTCTGAGCTCACTACGGAGCCCAGGCAAGCCTCCAACTCAGCAATCCTCCTGCCTCTGCCTCCCGAGTGCTGGGATGACAGGCGTGAGCCACCACGCCCGGCACTGTGGTATGTGGTATTGATGGCTGGTGGGCGTGAGTCACCATGCCCAGCATTGTATGTGGTTACCGGGGATCGAACTCAGGACCCTGCGCTTGCGAGGCAGGCGCTGGAACCACTGAGCTAACCCTCTGGCCCCCAAAAAGTGATTTTAAACTGCTTTTGAACTGGTATTATAACACCTGGAAAAATGACTTAGTGGAGCACTCGTGTCTACTTGTCACCTAGGTATTTTTGGTTTATAAAAAAAAAAACAAAGAGGAAGTATGTCAGTGTTTTGTCTTTTAACTGGCATACGTTGCCTTTTTTTTTTTTTTTTAAAGGAAATGTTCCCTGTTATGTGAAGTCAATTTCCATGGAACCAGTCATTCGGTAGAGTAACAAATTTACCCCATCCTGGAATCTCAAATAAAAACCCATTGTAATGCTATTATATAGCTGGTTTTATGTTTACTAGCAGCTGTTTTAAAATCTTCACTATTGCCGAGAAAAAAACTATAATACTGGTATTGGAAAAATATTCCCATAACAACAACAACAAAAATACAAAGACCTTGGCTTATGAGAGGTGTTTTATTGGGAAAATACTGAGGGATGGATTCAATAAAACACAAAACCATGCCTTCCGCTCCGTATAATCTTATGGATGCTTTCTCTCCGCTTGATTCATGGCAGAGGTATTGTTTCTCCATCCGGAAGACATCAGGAGGTTCACACCCTGTGTTTCCCGAGTTCTGAGTGTGTCACAAGGCAATTTCCCATTACATGTAGACCTTAGAAATGAAGTTCAAGTTCAAGTGGAACAAACCCTGGACCTGCCATACAGTTCTGACCCAGGGTAATGATCTAGAGTCTCCCACAGTGGATGCAATGATGCCTCCGTCTCAGCGCCTTTTCTTTGCTGAGTTGTAGCCAGTGTCTCCTATGCAGCATACCACACTGTTGTAACAGAGTAAATCCCAAAACTAGGAATGTCTAATGCTTGCCGTGTGGAATTTCTCACTGTGTACTAAAAGAGAAGATACCACTTTCATAGAGTGGCAAAGATGCCATACATGTGTGATGGCAGATTTGTTTGGGATAAAGTTAATTACTTCCTTGTTACTTCCTGATAAAACTTGGAATGCTCTTTAATAGTTTATGTTTGGCTATCTTTTATAGAGGGTCATAGATGATAACATTTTTAAGAAATCTGTACTTTTCCTTGCAGGTAACAGTTCTTATTCGACTTTAAAATTTTCTATCCTTCGATGGACTTGATCCTTTTTAAGGATATTCATGCCCTTAATCAGGACTATATAAACAGTCCATATTACAGATTCCACAAAGACATATGTGAGCATTTAACAGGCTTTGGGAGGCATTTGCTGTTTAAAATATTTAGGTGGATTTTCTTTCTTGGAGATTATCTTGTACTAGTCACAGGCCGAGAAAATATTTCCCATGCCTGTGAGCACTTAGCAGTTTCTTTGTGTGCCTACATCTTTTTGCCCCACGAAGGGGAAGTGGTGGGCAGTGAGGTGGGCAGAAGAAGAATGACGAGAAGCAAAAGCTGTGCTGCTGTGGGATCGGGTTCCAAGCAGAATTCCTTCACAGACTGCCGTTTCTGTGAAAGTGGAGTGTGGTATTCGTTTTCACTGTATCTACTCGCTTAATTGTTTCTGTGTGTTCGTTTCATTCTTCGGTGAAAACATGAGCCTAAGGGATATTTGAAAATCAAGAAGTAGGCTTGAAGTTTAACAGGAAATGAACAGTGGTGTTATTACAATATTAAAGGAAAAGTTTTGAACCGGTAAGAAGCAGCCACAGTTCTGAACTCAGAATGTCTTTTCTCCTCATTGTTTGTTTTTGCACCCCTGAATGTCGAAATTAAAGAAAAACATTCCACAGTTTCTACATTTTCACACAGTGAGTATATATGGAGGATGCTGTGAGATATGTATTAATGGACTTATCTTAGATGTAAAAAAAGAATCAGGAGATATTTAACTATTGCAGGAATTTATAAAATCTAGGACACATGTCCTGACAGCTACAGTTCTTTAATTCTTTTATATTCATCCTCTCCACCTCCAAACTTCCTCTTGCCAAAATTATCAAGATAATTAAGGAAGCGGGGGCAAAGTTAGGATCAAACTATCACAAGACCCAAACTGACCAGACAATTATCTAGCAGTCTGCTTTATTTGTTTAGTAGAAATAGGACTTCTGTGTCCCTATCCGTGTGGTGTGTAAATATGACTTCTAGAGGGGAAGCTGTCTTACAAAAACTTGAACTTCAGAAGTTCAGTGTTCATATCCTGGTTGCTCATGAATACTCAAAGTTACATGGTTTAATTGCAGGGTTAGGCTAAATGCTGTTAATTTAACAAGCCCAGATATAGTATTGTTGTCCATCTTTTCTCTGGCCATGAAAACAAAAGCTCAAATATAGTCAAAAGTTACCCTCGAAGGATCTTAGCTTAATAGTGCCTATTTTACAGCTACATTCTCCATCTTAATGAGGAGATCAAACAACTCCAGGAGAGTAAAGCAAAGCCGTCAGCAAACTTGCGCAAAATGGTTTGCCAGATACAGATATTCTAAGAGTTGAATAGTAAGGTACAAAATATTAGTTTAAAATATAAAATTAAAGTGTAGGAGTTTAAACATAAAAAGGTTATTATACCATTTATTTTTGGAAATAATTTGGGTTAATTCAAATGACCATAATAAGAAACAGTCAAGTAACAAGTAAATACCTTTTTCTGCTTTTGATGAACAATGGATTTGGGATGGATCCAAATCTGTAAAAAGCAATCCTGGTTTTCTATTCAATTATCTAAAGGAAAGATCGACATAGTTGTGTATTAGTTTGCTGACACTGTTTCATAGACATTGCACACCTGGTGAAATAATTTAATCAAAAGTTATATTCAATTATTCCTTGATCACGTATTACACTCATTAGTTTTCAGAATTTCAAGACAACGGAACTGTTGATTATAAAACACCATTTTTGAAAGGAAAAACTGGCTCGTTTAGCCAACTTTCCAGTGGTCATTCTCCATGGAGAATCCAATCCTTCGGCTGTCTCTGTTACCAGAGCGGATGAGGTGTTTGTGGCATCGGATGGTGGGGGGCAAGAGAGTAGGTATAGGTCTGAAATGGGAAAGCAAAGCCAAGGTACAAATCGCAAGTTAAATACTTAAGGAGGAGGGAATGTATTTTTTGCAGGTATCAATTATTGTCCTTACAAGTAATAAATAATGCTAAATAAAACATGCAACTAAATGGGCATTAAAGACCCTTTACATACATAGAAGACAAGAAAAGCTTTTTTTCTCCTGTGCTGCAGACTGCAGGCATTTTCTTCCACCTCTGTCAAGTGTAATTCTTTCTTGATGAATGACAAGGCAGGATAATAGGCTGCAGTCACCATGGCAACCAGACAGCAGCACTGTGTGCCTAGCATTTTTTCATCTGAAAATGAAACCAGAAGCAAAGAAAAGCTGAAAATGTAACCAACAGATTAACTGATACAAAAAAGAGAAAAGAATGAAAAAAGGAACAAAAAGACAAGTTAGATTACAAGCAATTAAAATTACAGTACCTAGTCTTTCTCTCTTGTGCTCTTCCTCCCTCTCTCCCCGTCTCCATCTCTCCCTCTCCGTCTCTGTCTCCCTTTCTGTCTCTGTCTCTGTCTCTCTGTCTCTCTGTCTCTCTCTCTCTCTCTCACACACACACACACACACACACACACATACACAAATACTCATAAACCAACTAGGTATTTTAAGTAGTATTTAATAAACATGAAAGGATCTTCTTTTCTTTATTGTTCAAAATGCCTCATTTCTTTTTAAAACCTAGAGAGAACCGATTTTTTCGAGGCATTTAAGTCCATTAAACACCACCATTTATTGGGCTTTATGTATTGTGTTTGTGTTGAAATTTCTAAATTCCTTTCTCCTTTAATACCTATTCCCGAACTCTCTAGAGGTCAAGAGCTTAAAGTGCAGCCATTTTATCTAGGACAGCCTGAGGTAGAATGAACGCAGGAAGGCGATCTGGAGTGGAGAAATAAGAGGACAATTCTCTGTCAATGCTCATGGCTTCCATAGACTATTCACTCTGTTTATCAGAGTTTCTTTTTTACTAAGATCAGAGAAAAGATGCAGGTAGTTTTTGCTGTAATCCTATTCTCTAGCAGAAGAAAGGCATTGAATTTCCATTTGGAACACTGTATATTCTGTCCATATGATTTTTTTATTTACTTGATCTCAAAAATTTTTGTTCAGTTTTCCTTGGATGCAGTCTTTGTTTCTACTGAGAAAAGAAAGAGAGAGAGAGAGAGAGAGAGAGAGAGAGATAAATGTATATTTTCTGAGAGCAGCATTTCCTTTGCACAAGTAGAGTAGAAAACACTGAGTCAGAAGTTGGACAAAGGTTCACTAATGGCTCAACTTTGAAACTTCAGGCCAAGCACCAGAAGAGAGGAGCAATCCAAGTCGATCTCAGAATCAAAATACCTCCCCCACTTTGGCAATATAAAAGTAGATATCAACAGCTATTGTGAATGAAGCAGAGAGTTGTTAACCCTTCATGTTTAGTCGTTTTCAGTTCTACAGTGGACAGATCTTCACTCCTTAACAGGATAGAGGACACCGGAAATAACCTTGTGACGAAGGTGTTTGGTACACAGTAGGAGTCAGTTAAGATTCTTCCTTCTCCTAAGCTCATTTTCTCATCTATGCAGTACAAAGGTGGTGAAGTCCCTGATCGTGTGCAGGAGACACACAACAGCTGCTTCGGACGGAGGTGAGTAAGGTGCTCACCCAAGGTGCTTTGAAAATAGGATGTTGCTTTTACAAAAGGAAGTGGAGTCACCCAGGGGGTACTAAGAAACTTCTTTTCAGAAGCACCCTAAAGAAAAGTGTCTGCCGCCAGCTTTCTTCAGTGCAGAGAAAACAATGGACCAGCTAAGAGTTTTCGTCTTGAGAAGTTTCCCCTGATGGACAAGATGAAAATGTTGAAAGTAGCCCTGAGACAAAGGTGACAGAAGTTAGCGAGAACATAGTGTGTCTAAGTGTTAACAAGTGTGCAGTATGTCCTGGTACAGAGTGCTCCCAATTTTTCTCTAACATACCCAGTGGTTGCACTGGCCACCCACAGCAAGGCCTAATAAATCCTTCCTTTGTCCTCATTTCCCTGAATGCACACAAATACAAAGTAAACAGTTGGATCAAAGCTTTTAATGTGCTTTGTACTGTTTTATTTGAAAAGATCAGGTCTGATATTTGAGAGGAAGAGTCCATCTGGCTGGGCTGAGCTCAAGAAGACTCAGACAGACTGTAAACAAGACCATGGCACAAAGTCTTCTCACAGCCCACAGCCCGCA
The DNA here is from genome assembly GCA_004025085.1 of Thryonomys swinderianus. Taxonomy (NCBI): domain Eukaryota; kingdom Metazoa; phylum Chordata; class Mammalia; order Rodentia; family Thryonomyidae; genus Thryonomys; species Thryonomys swinderianus. The sequence goes on from PVIC010008546.1 coordinate 24,981, forward strand.
ACTATCATCGCCAAAGCCGCATTTCACGCTAGCAGGTTTTCCCGACCATTCATGCAGAAGAAGCTCAGTGTGTTGAAAGGGACCCTCTCACAAGCTCTTCCTAGAATTTTCTAATACGTCTACTACAAATTGCCATTGCCGTTTCTAGCTAATCTTCTCTAGGACTGTAACTGCTTTGTGTAATTTTTTAAAGTTTTTCACAATAGATATTGGACTATTTTACATATCATTAAAACTCTCAATTCAAACAAGCTCCAACTTAAGAGCTAAAAACTAAAGAATGAAGATTGAAGGGATGAGAATAATTGTTTCATTAAATATGAACTACGTTCCTTCACGACTATGACATTTTCGCTTTTTACTACCTTTGGAATAAAAAGGAGTTCGGTGCAGTTCCTCGGCCGCCACATTTGTACAGGGATCATGTTGTCATTTGTACAGCTGCCCATCCACCCACGTAGAGCTCTTCACAGAGAGGGACCACGGCCACTTGCTTATGAGCACGTGGGCCTAGCAGCGAACTTGGCTCAGAGTTGGCACTCAATAAATGCTTACCATCAAATGGATGAGCTTTGGACTCAGACACGTATACATTTGTACTGTCATTTCAGCACTTACCAGTTGTTACAATGGCAGCTTTACTCTCCTGAGCCTGACTTCTCCTCTGTAAGACGGAAGGAAAAATCATTCACATAACCATTATGACTCCAAAAGACACATGGGTGAAAATATATAGTGCCTGGCATAACATAGTCGATATACAATAACTATTGTTTTTCTCCTTTAAATCTCAATCTCTTGGGCCAGAGGGTTAGCTCAGTGGTTCCGGCGCCTGCCTCGCAAGCGCAAGGTCCTGAGTTCGATCCCTGGAAACCACATATAATGCTGGGCGTGGAGACTCACGCCCACCAGCAATCAATGCCGCATACCACAATGCCAGACGTGGTGGCTCACGCCTGTCATCCCAGCACTCGGGAGGCAGAGACAAGAGGATTGCTGAGTTCGCGGCGGCTTGCCTGGGCTCCATAGTGAGCTCAGGGCCAGCCTGAACTACAAAGCAAACCCTGTCTCAAAAAAAAAAAAAAAAAAAACTCAATCTCTTTTGACTACTTTTTAAGGAAATTGCTTCCCATTGGAAAGGATTTGTCTGGGTAGTCTTTGGAAGTCTGCAAAAACCCAGTAAAGGAATTATAAGTTTATAAAATGCTCATTTCCTAGGGAATATTGTGTGGGCCTGTTCCAAAGACCATGCCATTTGGAAATATACAAGAGCCAATGCCATTTGTTACTAACCAGAACAGGGAAGGCTAGATGTGATTGGAAAGACCAGCATGGAAAGTGGATATAGAACTGTGGGGTTCACAGTAAAGGACCAAACCCAAATGCTAATAGCAGAGCCATTAATCTAGTGATGACCACCTGTGTTTGAGCATCTGATGAACAGACTGCAGATGGTAAAATAGGTGCACACAACTTTACCCGAGATCAAAGCTTAAAATGATATTTGGACATTGATTGAATATCTCCCATACACGGGACAGAGGATTAGAACATTTACGTGTCGAAAGCCTTTCCCTTAGGAGCCAGGAGTAACACAGAAGCATTTCTCAGGCTCCAGTCAGACCGCCAGTTCCTATCCCGGCTTTTCTGCTTATTAGCTGTGTGACTAACATCCTACTTATATTCTCCTGTCACAATTTCCTCTGTACAATCTATAAAGGGGAGATACCTACTTCAAATGTTCATGGTCAACAAGTGATTCAATACCCATAAAAGCAATTTGAACAGAGTGGGCACCAAAAGAGCTCTCAATAAATTTTCACTGTTGAGTTTGATTTGTACTCATTCTTTTCTAAAGTTAAGAAAGATGGTGAATTTATGGACAGAAAATGAGTAGGGTTGAAAATAAGCTTTGCCAGCGATTAGCCTTGTCCTTGTCAGCAGAAAACACAAACAAGAGGACCTGCATGGACAGATCTGATCTAACGTGTCCACTCACTTAAAGAGATCAAGACGAAGTGTCAACAGTAAGCGTACAAATGCTAAGCAAAATTTGCAAAGCTCAGAGAGTGAGTATCCAGGACCCTTAGCAGCTGGCCCCAGACCAGCGCAGCAAGAGTTAAAGTTCCTGCTCTTGGACACTGAGAAACGGAGAGCCCAACATCTGTGACGGAAGTCACCAAGGTCAGCACAAAAGACACCTTAATGCTGAGACACAGGGGTGCTGAGTTCATATCCCAAGCCTACAGTTCATCCAAGATGACCGTTCTCACAGGCTGCACTGGCCTAACAATAAAGCATAAGCTTCTGCAACCGGCCCTCACGTCCTCTCCGGATCTGCATCCAGACTTCACTGTGACTCTCCCATTCAAGGTCACTGAGGAAGTGGCTCTTTCCACACATGTGACACTCTCAGAGAAACATATCAAGTTCTGGTCTCCTCTTCCTTGTGTCGAGAACTCTACTCCTCCCAGGCGCCATCTGGCCAACCCCTTGTAACCCTTAAGTCTCAGCCAAGGGCTACTTTGCTCTGTGAAGTTTCCCCTAACACTTCAGAATATATGAGCTCTTGGGAACTTAATGCTTTCTTTTGGGAAAAAATCTATTTTATTTGTATACCTTCACAGTACGTAATATTTGCATTCCTTGTGTGGAACTGGTGCGTATACATCACACATCTTCAGCCCCTTTTTCATTCTCTCTTTCTCTTCACTTCCATCTCTCGATCCTCTGCCCATTTAGAAAGCTTTATCTCCTTATCTTCTATGATCTACCTTTTATTTTGCTGTGTATTTATATCTCCTTCAGCCGGGCGTGGCGGCTCATGCCTGTCATCCCAGCACTCGGGAGGCAGAGGCAGGAGGATTGCTGAGTTCGAGGCTTACCTGGGCTACACGGTGAGCTCAGAGGCAGCCTGAACTACAAAGCGAGACCGTGTCTCAAAAAAAAAAAGAGGACTTAAATACAGTAGTCATGCAATATAGCTTTGTTATTTGTTGACAGATGTATGAAATAAATGAAGAGAAGAAAAAAGTGCACCATATATCCCTTTGGTTTTATGATAAAGACAACACTGATCATAACATTTGGTATTAATAATAATTGTAAAAGTATGAATTCACACTTACCAATACCTACTAGGAACCAGAAATGGACTAAGAGGTGGAGAAGCAGTGCTGGGTGAAATATATATATATATATATATGTCATCTTCCCTGCAGCTCATGGACCAAATATGTAATTACAAGCCAGGGGTGTTACAAGGAAAAATATTACTACATGTTATGAGAACTCATAGGGATGAGATATAATTGGGGAGAGTCCATGGAAGACTTTCTTGAGAAACTTCTGTTTCTATATAGATTTAAAATGGTGGCAGCAGTTACTTATGGTTAGATAAGTGGTTTTGATGACAGGGGACAGGATAGGATGCCATTAAAAGCCTTTTACCCTGTAATCAGTTTCTTAGGATATATGAAGAAGAGAAGAGGGGTTGCATTCACTCTAATACAGTAGTTTTGAGTGTGTGGTGAAAACACAGGAGGTAGACGGTAAGAAGCATGATCCAGAGAAGAGTATAATAAAGAAGGAAAGAGACAAGACTGGGAGGAAATATCTCAGTGACTAAATAATATATGTAAGTAAGAAGAGAAATAAATACAAGACAAAAATGAAGGAATTGATGAGTATAGCATCAACTCCACCCTAGATATGGCAAATAACTTCTATAAACCTTTAACACGTGAAAGTATTTCATTTATGGCTAGGTTTTCTGGATTTAGAATTTAAGGGAAAAATTTGAACTAAAAGGAAACCCCTGCCTGACCTTATGTGAGAATATGAACATCTGTATGGAGATTCTAGACCAATGCCATGTAATTGTATTGCTTGTTAGGTTTATGGAGGGACAAAATAAAGCAGAATAGAGGTTGGATAAAATGTACCTAGTTTGGCGGTTAATTCTCTGTATCTTTGGATCTGACTAGGTGTCTATTTGTAAGCATAGTTGCATTCGAACTTTGAAAATCATTAGAATGACCGAAGATTTCCCTTGGAGAAGAAGAAAACACAGTTGTGTAGAGGACCTCCCGGATCCGTCAGAGTGGATAATATTTTAAAAACTGAAAAAGAGACAGAGAGGAGATTTTGAGAGCTTAGAGACACTGCATTAACAATTTCACAATGACAATGAGCTTTTTACAGCGTGATGTCCTTGGGTTCTAGGTGTCTTCAAGAATACTCCAAAACTGTGTCCTATTTTCTGGCCCTTCTACTGTGGGCTGTGTGAATTTACCTAGCTTTCTTTTTTTTTTTTTTTTGCTTTTTGAGACAGGGTCTCACTTTGTAGTTCAGGCTGGCCCTGAGCTCACTATGGTGCCCAGGCAAGCCTTGAACTCAGCAATCCTCCTGTCTCTGCCTCCCGAGTGCTGGGATGACAGGCGTGAGCCACCACGCCCAGCATTCTATGTGGTTACCGGGGATTGAACTCAGGACCTTGCGCTTGCGAGGCAGGCGCCGGAACCACTGAGCTAACCCTCCGGCCCTTACCTAGCTTTCTTGACAAAACAATCATGAAGACACTCACCAGAGAGAAAGCTCCCGTTTCCAGAACATGTGTATGTAAATTTCATTGGGTTTGAACCTGAAAGCCATTGGAAGAAACAGAGAATGCTGAGAGCTCATGTTACTCAATGCAGTGGAGCAAGGTGGAGTCTTTGAGTACGGAAGAACTCAGGGACAGTGTAGCCCGGGTAAATGGTGTCGAGAAACACAAGCAGAAGGGATTCAGTCTGGGTCCTTACCTTCACTTCTCCGTGTCTGCCATGATGTCAAATACCTATCATGGGAGAATTCTTCTTTGAAGCTGTTAAGTCTTTGTGTCTTCAAAGTTATTTTATTGAAACACTTATACCCAAGGGAGGAACCCACCTTATTAAATAATGCCTTCAAAAAGGATTAATCTTTCAGACGTTCTCTAATAGGTGGTTGGTTTCCAATAAGTAGCTCTCAATCTAACCCAAGTTGCTGTATGGACAAACATTTTTATTCACACAGGAGTCTCTCATATCAAATATACAATAAAACAAATATATTTGGGGCATTTGCTCTTTAGTATTCACGGAGTTTCACGTGGTCAGATATGTATCCAGATGTAATAAAAAAAGAGAAGATAAACTACAGAGGAAGTGAGAAATATACAGGAAATCAGTTTTTGGTATGCCTGGCGGCCCTAACCCGTGCTTTTGTAAATGCATGTTGCTGAATAAAATTTGGACACTAAGGAAACTGAGCAGTCAGAACTCAGCGTGGCTTCGATCTTGGCAAATCATATCCACAAATGTCAGTTTTCAGAGCCTGAAAACAAAGCTTCCGAAGTTCTTAATAATGCAACTTTATGAACTACAATAAATCAACTGAAACAATGATTTACTCACAGTCACCAGCTAAGAGTAAAACAATAATCATTGCAAAATATCCTAAAGAACGCAAAATGGGGAGTAGGGCTAAAAATAGGATTTATGTATAAATGGTACAAATGACTGATTTAGGAAGATGGTCATTTGTTTCGGTATGCTTGTTTTTCTGTAAACATTCAAGACCTCCTTCTACAATTTCTCTTGACCCTGGTTCACAGAGGATCACCATCTGATTTCTGGGATTAACCTGGTGGTTTATGGACCCAGCACATGTCACCAAGTTCTGAAGAAGTCCTCTGTGATGCACTTCCGGTGGACTCAGGTCTCAGAAACCAGAATTTCACTCCACACTTGGGTTGGAATTGTGTCTTTCAAAAGAACGTATCGAACAACTGAATCCAAGAATGTAATTTCTTCATTCATTACCTCACTCTATAATCAGCTGACATGGATTGATGTTCATGAGAAGTCAAATCTTTATATAAGCAGGTTAATTCCTACCCACACACACACACACACACACACACACACACACACACACTGGTCTGTTCTCACTATGTGCCTTGTGATCTCAAATCATCCAATTTAAGTCCAACTAGCTACTGGGCAAATATCATTGTTTAAGGAAATTATGGGCTTTTGTCATGTGTGTCCAGCTAAACATGGACCAGCCAAACCATGTTGCTACATGCATGAATGGACATCTTACTTAAGCAAATGGACTGCCTTAGAAGTATAACTCAGACTGTGGATATTTTTGCCTTGCTACACATTCTTGTGCAATATATGTTTTTAGTTTTCTAGACATAATTATTCACAAGAGTAGATAGAACAGGGCCAGTTGTTCAACTGCTTCCATAAGCTGAGAGCATTTTATGTGACTTTGCAGTAAAATGGTCACCACTGTGCCCCAGCTCCACCATCCTCATGACGTTTGCTTAATCGAAAGCCTGAGTTTACTACAGAATGTCACTGAAAGCTTTGAACACTGTCCTTTATGTAAATTTGAATTTTATCTTGTACTGTTCTCTGGAGATTTTACCCAGTCTCTTTATCTTTTTCCTCCCTAAGACACAATTTACACAGGAATGTCCATTAATTTTCCTGAATTGAATACTATTTAAAACTAGCAAATCTTTATATATCTGTTTCCTTCAACCAGGTAAGCACTTTGAGGGCCAGAGTCTCATATCCCTAGAGTGTAGTAGGTCCTCAATTAATGTTTATTGCATAAATTAAATATAGAATACGTGATAACTGGGCTGGAGATCTAGCTCAGTGTTTCCAGCACCTGCCTAGCAAGCACAAGGTCCTGAGTTTGATCCTGGTAACCACATACAACAATACCAGACATGGTGACTCACACCCACCTGCAATCAGTACCACATACGACAATCATGGCTGTGGTGGCTCACACCTGTAATCCCCGCACTCAGGAGGCAGAGGCAGGAGGATTGCTGAGTTTGAGGCTTGCCTGGGCTACATAGTGAGTGAGCTCAGGGCCAGCCTGAACTACAAAGCGAGGCCCTATCTCAAAAGAAAATAAAAAAGAATATGTGATAACCCAATAAATATTTTTCAGTCAGTTCTATAATTTTTTAAACTATTGGTTTAGCATAAAGTACTACATTGCTTTGGGCAAGCAGGTAAGTGGCTATATATAAGGTAGATTTTTATATAATTAGATGTAATGTGTTCTAATGATTTGAATTGATTTGGTTAGTCTAATTTGGATAAAAGAGACTCAGTTCACTGGCACTATTTATTTCCTTAGAGGTAATAAATGAGATTCCTTCTCATACCTTGCTGATGGCAATTTGTGTGTCAGCGGAACAGTTGGAGCTTTTCACTTTTGCAACAGTGGTGTAGGGGCAAACAATAGGACTCTTACAAACCAATCTAATCCAGCTTCTTGGTTTCATAAGCTGACAGACTCTTCATTTTCTTGTCATGACGGGAAGACAAGATGGGATGTAAGGAAAACAGAGCCATGGGGTCTGAGAAGCTAAGACTTGGAGATCGTGTAAATAAAGACATTGCTATGTTAAGAAACTGCTGTCCTAATCTCTCTTCCTCGCGTTTATTTTTTGGGAAAGCATGTATATAAAATCCTAATTCCTAATATGCAAATTCCTGATTATCTAATAAATAGCAAATTTGAAAAAAAAAACAGAAACAATATTATAATCCATTTGTTGAATAAGGTAGAAAGCTATTTTATAACAGGAAGTAAAATCTGGGAACCAACTGCACCCAAATTAAAATCCTTTTTTAAGTGAAAACAAAGCCAAGACATTCCTTGAGATTATAGAAATAAAGGTTCAGTTAAGAGAGATTTAGATTTTCACATTGCTTGGACAGAATTCTTTAAATTGGGCTTAGTTTTTGTGTCTGCACAACTAACAACAGTTTGGACCCAAAACTAAGCAATTTTAGGTCTTCTTGATGTATTCATAGATCAAAAAGAAATCATCTTGATTCACTGACTTGAACTAGAGTTTAAAATGGAAAAATTAAACAAATCCTATGAGAATTCAAAGAGCACTGTGAACTTGGAGTCAGGAAAACTGAATTCAAGTCTTATTTTGCATATCTCCATAGTGATTGCACAATATCTTTTCCTTCCAATGTATCCTTTACCAAAATGAGATAATATCTCATGGATGTGAGGCAGACAAGGAAATAAATTATAAAGTGCTATTCTGATTCTTTGGGGAAAATATATCACAGAAGTATAAGGGGTGGTTATTTTTATTATGTCAGAATTAACCACAGTCTAGTATCCAACTGGAATCATCCAGACAGAGGTGGATTAGCAAACATTTCAAAGAAGAGTCACACTGGTGATTAAGGGTTTCTGGAAACAGATGACACTAAAGACAGTTAAAGGAGTGAGGGTTGTTATGTCCCATTGAAGAAATGACCGTGGAAGGAGAAATAATGGTTTAGGGTTAGAGCATGGTTTCCCAAGCAGGGTCTGGGCCCAGCCGGCAGCAGCAGCACCAGCACCAGCACCCCCGCCCGCTTGTTAGGACTATCAGGCCTGAGTCCATCCTGGCCACGTGGAACCAGACTCTCTGAGGACTGCACCTGGCAGCCTGTGATTTCACAGCCTCCCAGCTTGTTCTGAGGGACCGTCTCTTTAAGAACTAAAGGAGTGGACATGACAGTAACAAAGGTGAGGAGCGTTGACCACTGGACCAGGAGTGAAGGGCTGGGTGGGTCTTCACATGTTTAATATTTTCCTCTGTCAAAGATATCAGGCAGAGAAAGGGGAAAGTTTTCGAGTAGTTCATGAAAAAAGACAGGACAGGAGTCATAGAGGATAGGCTCCCTGCATTTTTTCTTCCTTGCTCCCTCCTCCCTTCCATACTTTCATTTTCTTATTCTTTCTTCTTTTGTTTTTCCATGTCTTTCAGTGGACTGCAGACAGACGCCATTTTGGGGGCATGTGCCTGGATAAAATTTTAGTGTGAATTTACTTGAGATGAAATTCTACGTGAATGGTCACAGCCTGAGAAATAAAGCTACATCTATACACCAAGCTGAAAAAGCAACGGCTCTTAAATTATTCATAAATAGGGGTAAGACTCATGCATTCCCAGAAAAACAGTGAAAAAATTGAAGTGAAATGCCAAAAAAAAAAAAAAAGGAAAGAGGATAAAGGAGAAAAGAAAGGTAGGGAGAGGGAAGGAAAAAGTGGGAGCAAATGGAATATGAAGAGTGAAATGCCAAGTCTCAGCACAGGAAGATGGGAAGGAGGCAGGAAGAGGTTTTTCGTGTTTCTGGATACCACTGCCAGTACAGTGGATCTTTGCTGAGAATTCTGTCCACTGGGGCCACATTGTGGAACTGCTTTCTCATCAACTTCAATGCCCTTTTAAAATCTGAACTGAGGGTTGAAGATTTAGCTTAGTGGTTCCAGTGCCTGCCTCGCAAGTGCAAGGTCCTGAGTTCAATCCCCGGTAACCACATACAATGCTGGGCGTGGAGACTCACGCCCACCAGCAATCAGTACCACATACCACAGTGCTGGGCATGGTGGCTCACGCCTGTCATCCCAGCACTCGGGAGGCAGAGACAGGGGGATTGCTGAGTTCAAGGTTTGCCTGGGCTACATAGTGAGCTCAGGGTCAGCCTGAACTACAAAATGAGACCCTGTCACAAAAAAAAAAAAAGGAAAGAAAAGAAAGAAGTGAACTGAGCTGAAATCTCTTATTGTGAGTTTTAGGGTAATTAAGTCCATGGATGGGTTCCAGCCCATGCCACCTTCCATACATACCTCCTTTTCTTTCCACAGAGAACCAAAAAATATATTTGTAAATCACATTTACTGTTCTTTTGTAGGATAGATAAGGACAAGATTTCCAACTCCACTTACCCCAAATCTCCTCTTTCAAAGAGAATTATTTATCAACCTAAAGAAAGAATGAAAGAAAGAAAAAAGAGGAAAATTATCAATCTAAAGAAAGAATGAAAGAAGGAAAAAAGAGGAAAATTATGTTATTTTAAACTTCACTTTTAAACATCAGTTCATGTAATAGGGATGTCAATTTTTCATTTATGAAATATTATTATTGAATTACTCAGAGAAAATGTAGCTCCAAGTCCAAATTTCCCTTGCTGTTCATTACTTATCCACATGGCTACTTACTACCGTTAGTTGTTTTTCAAAAATGTAAATATGATCGAGCGGGACCTCTAATTCTAGTTTTTTGAGGAATCTCCATACTGACCCCCATATGTAGACTGGTACAACAACTATGGAGATCAGTGTGGAGATTCCTCAAAAAAACTAGAATTAGAGGTCCCATTTGACCCAGCTATTTTGTCCTGCTAGGGATATACAGGAAAGAATGAAAAGATTCATATCATAGCAACATATGCACACCCATGTTTATGGCAGCTCAGTTCGTGATAGACACATCTTGAAAACAACCCAAATGCCCATCAACTGGAGACTAAAGAAGATGTGGGTTTTTAAAAAAACTAAAATGGAGTATTATTCTGCCATAAAGAATGATAAGTTTGAGTCATTTATTCTGAAATGGATATACCTTGAGGACATACTCATTAGTAAAACAAATAGGCCACAGATGTATAGATGCCATATCTTTTCTCTGGTATGAGAAACTGCAAATGTAAGTGAATTCTGGAGTGTATGACAGATATTGTGAAACAAAATATTCCAAGGGAAATGGGGGTATGGGTCAGTAATAAGGGGGAAAAATGTGATGGTTGAAAAAAGGGAAACAAAGCTTATGCATGTGGGGGTATGGGGTGGTAGGGTGGATAGGGAATGGGAAAAATGAGAACCAAGTTGTGTCATATACTGATATAAATTCTCAGTGTTGAGTGTGAATATGATGTGGATATAAATGTACCAATGAATATTCCAAAAAAAATGTAGATGCGTGGCAGGCATGTAATCCCCATGCTAGAGAGGTAAACTGGAAAGCAAAGACTCAAGGATGATGAAGGGGTTTGGACTGACACAGGGTGGAACTGACGGCAGATGCTAAGCGCACGCAGACGGAAGAAGCCCTGGGAAAAACAGGAGTCCTTCCTTTAAGAATCTGTAGGCCTGACAAACCAAAGTAGACCGAGCTTCTCTTGTCTACCTGAAGTGTAAAAGCAGGGGTAGTGGAAGAGATCCTTGTGATTTAAGATAAGGAGAAAGTATTTAAAACATCTGAGTTGACCAGATGAGGAATTACTTGATCAAAGAGATGAACTCCTATAGCACAGCAGTTTTTTAAATTAAACTCTTTATTGGTACGTTTTATATACATCTCATAATCAAACATAACATTGGGAAATTTGTACCAGTATATGACACAAGTTAATTCTCATTTCTACCCACATCCCTACCCACCCACATCTCCCCACCCCCTATATACATGCTTTTATTTTCTTTCAGAATCATATTTATTCCTTCCCCTCATTACATTCCCACACCAAATTTCCTTTGGAAATTTCCTATTCTACAAAAACTGTCATGCTTTCTAGAGTTCATTTGCATGTACAGGTGCTCATATCAAAGAGAAGATCCGGTATTTGCCTATCTCTGATCTATTAATTTCACTTATTAGTGTGTCCTCCAGGTGTATCCATTTGCACATAAATGAATGAATCCTGTCATTCTTTATGGCAGAGTAATACTCCATAGAAAACTAGCACAGCATTTTTTTCTTTTTTGAGACAGGGGCTCACTTTGTAGTTCAGGCTGGCTCTGAGCTCACTATGTAGTCCAGGCAAGCCTCAAGCTCAGCAATCCTCCTGTCTCTGCCTCCCGAGTGCTGAGATTACAGGAGTGAGCCCAGCAAGCACAGCATTTTTAAGAAAATAATGAGAATTGGACCACATGGACCTTAAGCCTTCCTCATCACTGAAAGTCTGTTGGCCTACAATTTAAATGGGAATTTTGGTGAAGTAACCATCTAAAGTACATTCTGCAAAATCATATTCATTTTTAATAACATCTTCATGCCTATTCATTTCCCTTAACTTGAAAATATAAAAGCCAGGATATGTAAGCAAAAGGTCTCAAAAAATTACCGTATTTACGTTCAAAATCTTTGTTGTAATCACAGAATTTGAGAGGCTGACACAGGATTGCCAAGAATTTGAGGCCAACCTGGACTACACAGTGAGAGCCTGCCTCAAAAACAAAACAACAAAAACTATAAAGTTAGGACAGGCAAATTACTGTGATTTCACCTTAAGAAGAGCTAACTCGAACTGAGAAATTTAAAGGGAATAATTACAAATAGCTGTATGAGTCAGTTTTCTGTTATTATAATAAAATATTGAAGCAGGCTCAGCAAAGCCTTTCAGGTCACAGGTTTGGAGGGTGAAAGTCCAAATGGTACGGTCCGTCCCCTGTGAGGGTTCCCTTTCACTGGGATCACTTCACAGCCAATAGCAATGGCAGAAGCAGTGTGGAAGGAAGAGATCTTCTCTGAAAACAGGAAATCATAGGGGTTAGGTACGGCCAGGGTCGGGTAATCACCCCCAAGGGCATGGCCCCAGTTGACCAAAGAACTCATGAAACTCACTTCTTTAAAAGTTCTAGACCGGCCCAGAGGGTTAGCTCAGTGGTTCCAGTGCCTGCCTTGCAAGCGCAAGGTCCTGAGTTCGATCCCCGGTAACCACATACAATGCTGGGCATGGAAACTCACGCCCACCAGCCATCAATACCACATACCACAGTGCCGGGCGTGGTGGCTCATGCCTGTCATCCCAGCACTCAGGAAGCAGAGGCAGGAGGATTGCTGAGTTCAAGGCTTGCCTGGGCTACATAGTGAGCTCAGAGGCAGCCTGAACTACGAAGCGAGACCCTGTCTCAAAAAAAAAAAAAATAGTGACACTTCGAGGAACACATGAATCTTGGGGGACAAACTAGCATTAGATCTAGAACAGACTTGTCATTCACAAGAAAACAAACTCTCAGCATGTCTCTGGATCTTCCCAGTCTGACCCATCTCTCCAATTCTCCCTAGTGTTGACTGAGATAGATGATTGATTCATGTTCATTGAGTGTCATCTGAAGTTACAATCCCTACGTTCATGGTAGTACTTCATGACTGCAATTACTGTGATACGTCTAGTGGAGGAAGAAATTATACTGAGTCTTTTTCTGGGGTTCTTCAAGATATTGTGATTACTGTACTATGGGCTTGGTCAGACTTTTATACTGAATCTACCCGTTACCATACTCTGGGAACAGAAAGAGAAGAAAACTCTGGGACTCAGAACATACTGATGGTCTCACTTATGCATTGAAATATTACTGCCTTTCTTTCGTCTGTGCCATCTCTTTACAGGTAAATTGTGATGTGGTCTCCCCAACACAACACCTAACTCCGTGTAGGAACTAGCGGTGGGTTCACAATCTTCGTGGCAAGCATTTGAACAGCTTTAAGCATCAGCACAAAAGAAATTAATGCCTTCAAGATTCTTTTTGCTCCTTGAGCTTATCACTAATCAGACACTAGTACTTTATTTCATAGGGAAAAAACTCTGATCTTGTGAAATTATTTTCCCAAAAAGGAAATAACGAAATAGTTGAGAAGAAAAGCCTACAGTAAGTTTTCTAAGGGACTACATTGGATAGCTTAATTAGGTACAAATTATATAACCAAAACTAAGTTTCAACCTTACGTCTCATGCAACTTTTGCCATTTACAAGCTAATCTGATTTAGTTTCCTCTTTAGATGTTCCTTCTTTCTAAACACATCCCTGCCACCCTGGGATCTTCAACAGATTGAGGCTCATTCCATTGCTAAGAATTCATAGTAACCAAAACTTTAAAGTGTTGAAAGGGTTTGTGGCCCATATGTACATGGACTAAGTTAATTGTAACTTCACACATGTGCGCGTGCGCACACACACACACACACACACTCTACTAGGACGTATTTGAAATCTTGACATCAGTGAACATCGAATAACTAAAATATGATTATCTGAGTGCCCTGAGTGAAGAGATTGGTAATTTACTAAATAGCAGAGAAACAGCCATGTATTCCACATTTTTGTTGGGTATATGTAGTGCTGTTCTTGCGATTAATAGACACCAAAATTATTAGATCACTTATGTGGAGTGACCTCTTCCCTACAGCTCCCTTTATGAAAGCTAAATATGCCAACAGAATGTTGGTTATAGCAAAAATCTTGCAAAATATTCATTTTTAATTTCCAACAGCCTCCCTATTTAACATGTAGGAGCCTAAAAATACACACAAACCAAATGTGGGTGCTTTGTAGGAGTTATACGATGCCCTCGATGCATCTGGTAACTGCATGTGGTTTGCTGCACTGGTACAACTTGATACTGCTTGACATATTCTGGGATTTATTAAAATGTAAATGACAAAGCAGAAAAGAATGTTCAGACAATTGGATTACTCCATTGACTGAATGTTCCAATACTGTATCTATTTTTGTCAGAGCAATGGTGGCTCCTGCTGCGGAATGCTGAGTGGAATATTCCATTGCAGCGCCTGGGGGGAGCTTGTACCAAGGAAACTGAAACCTAGTCATTTAAATTTTAACCCTCCTCTCCAAAAGCAACAGATTGTCAATACTTTCTAAAAGAAATTAGGATACTTTTGGTTTATAATTGTTGAGAGATTTTCATCCACAACGATTTTTTTCAGTGTCAGTTATGGGATCTGTGATTTCATTCATGAAAACTATGATGTGTTTGCCTGTCTTTGTGCTTGGCCTTGGCTTGATATGAGCATTATGTAATAAACACAAATATATGGGATATGGCAACGAATACGCAGAATCCAAAAGAGACATTTGACTGATGGGAATCGTTAGGATTCATTCCAGCAAAGAGAAAGCTGAGAGGTACGTGTCTTTCAGGACACGAAGGGATTGAGTTTAGAAAGAATGGAAACCAGCTGTTCTCTCTCCGCAGGGAACTAGAGAAAATGGGATTAAACTATAGCTTGAAGGATTTGGAAGAGAAATAAGAATTTCCCGACTGTGTAGACTCTCAAACAGTGAAATGCATTTTGAAGGAAGTGTGTGGGCATTTGTTTTATTTTGAGATGTTCAAAAACTGAGGAGACATATTTTCACTATGTGGTCTTATATAGATGAAGAATAGATTAGATGCCTTTCATAGTTCATGGATTCTCTTGATCTGTGTGTAGAATCTAAAAATGGGACGCAGCGATAGCTAAAGGAGGTAGCTACTTTTTATAGTAGTTTCTAATGTCGACCTTTCTTATGGGGAGAGACTGGAAGTTTTAACCTGTACTGTGAAACGTAAAGTTGAATGGAATGTCATTTAAAAATTAGGTGGAGACAGAGAATGTGAGCACCAAGTACATTCTTATTTTCTGTCCCATTACCACTTCTGCTGTTGAGGAATTAAAGTATAAAGCAAAACATCCTTTCGAATTGTGTGGACATCAACATATTACATTGAGGTCTGAATCTGTGAGAGTGTTGTTAGGATTCCTGAGTTATCCTCTGTACAATATAACAGATAATATATATGTAAGACATGTGCCTGTTTATATATGTAGATATACACATATGAATATACATTTTTAATGAATTGAATTGTAGAGAAATTAATCTATAGTGATTATATTTGAGTATCAGAAATACCTGAACATTTGAATTCATGGGACTTAAAGTAGCCCAAATTTAAGCACCTAGCTAGCTCAGTCGGTGCGCCATGAGACTCTTAAAGTAGCTCACATCTGACCCTTAAAATCTATGGCCATAGTGAATTCTGTCTCTTAACTTGAAGGTAATTATATTTCCCATCTCTCTTTTCAATTTTGTGTAGCAAGCAAGCTATCGTGTTAAAATCAGAAACCGAGAGTTAGGTCTCTTCTTGGTCATGAACTGGCTATTTGACCTAGACACCTCAGCAACTCAGTGTTGGTTTATACTCTGAGGAAGAGAAAGCAACATGCAGACACATTAGATTATTTTAAAGCCTTTTTTATTCTAATACGCCACCAACTACAAGTAACAATATTCTTAGTTTTCTGAGGTCATTTTAAGATTATATCCCCATAAGTCAATAGTGTTTAACTTTGGCTTCACATTCCAATCTCAAAAGAACTTTTTTAAAAACTGCAATTCTCAGCCACACCCTACACCAATTAAATCAGAATCTTTTTAGAAGAGAGCCAAGTAGGAGTATTTTTTAAAATTTCCTCGGTGGTTACAATGTGTAGCTAAGTGTGAGCTCTCCTTCGGGTATCACGCAAGGAGGAATGAAAATAATTATATTAATGTTATTCACTATGAATAGAAGAGTTACATTCTTCCTGTTCCCTTCTTAAGCCCCAGGACCTGACAAATTGCCTGGTACATAGTAAATGCCCAGTAAATTATTAGTGTTTAAAGTACATTTTGACCAGTTTTTTAAAGAAACGGAGCTTATGAAATCTGGTATCTACTCGGATCATTCTCATTTTTACCTCACCCACTAAATGACAGTTCAATTATTTTCAATTGCTTGCTTGTGCAAACATCAAAAGAAAGTGAAATAATAGGTAATCCTATCAGCCATAGTGTAGCATTCTCCTATGTCCTGCATGACTCCACACTTTTAGGCAGAAATCAATCAAGTTAAATCTACATGTATCATTCATTCAGCAGATAATTATATCGTGATTGGCTTTTGTAGACTTTCTCAGCTAGAGTTTTATGCTAGAAATGAACCTTGGTGCCCTGGATATCTTTATACACAATGAATGAATCTTCTTTCTTTGCATGTAGTATAGTATTTGTTAAGCATCACCCCGAAATAGTTGAGAAGATAGTTCTTCAAATCATATTTTGTGACTTGTGATCCAAATGACAATACTAGTTTAAAAAGCTGCTGGTCTAGAAGTCGAAATGAGTCACAAAATGTCGAACTTCCTTTCTAGACCAGCGCCATCTAGCAGAACTTTCTCCAGGACAGCAATGTTCTGCGCGTGCGCTGCTCCGGGATGGCCACTAGGTGCGCATGGCTCCTGAGCAATCGCGGTGCCCCCCGAGAACCAATGTGTGGCTTTAGGGATCATGGTACCACCAGCGTAATGGGAAGCAGTGAAGAATTTGAAGCCACAGAATGATATTTGTGGCCAAGGGCTCCCCATAGCAAGTCAGGGGAGAAATGTGTTGGGTCTACAATAACAGATGCTGAAAAGAAGTAAACATATTTGAATAACAGAAAGAAGAAAATTCCAAAATGGTTACCTGGATGGTGTGCCATGGCAGGTGGAAAGGGAAGAGACAGGGATCGCAGCTTGCTTCTGTTCCAAATAGACCACTGTGCTATTTATTTAAAGGCAACATGGGATGATTTTAAAATGTCATTAAATTTAAGCTTTCTTAGCCCATTAGATTATCTGCTCCTTGCAGATCTTGAAAATAATATATATATATATATATATATACATACATACATGAATATATGAAAATAAATTATGAGGAGCCAGAGGGTTAGCTCAGTGGTTCCGGCGCCTGCCTCGCAAGCGCACGGTCCTGAGTTCGATCCCCAGTAACCACATAGAATGCTGGGTGTGGAGACTCACGCCCACCAGCAATCAATACCACATACCACAGTGCCGGGCATGGTGGCTCATGCCTGTCATCCCAGCACTCAGGAGGCAGAGGCAGGAGGATTGCTGAGTTCCAGGCTTGCCTGGGCTACATAGTGAGCTCAGAGCCAGCCTGAACTATGAAGCGAGACCCTGTCTCAAAAAAAATAAATAAAATAAATTATGAGGGCATGCTTTTCCAAGAAATCAGCACAAGTTCAAAGTTGGTATAGCATTTTTATTGGTAATTAGGGATATATGACAGGGTCTCATAAAATGTCAACAAAGTCGTACTTTGAGCTTGACTACCTTTTTTTTTAGAAAAAAAATTTTTTTCCTTTACGAACTCAATGAGAACGGTGTGAGATATGACCCACAACCATCACTTTGTAAACAGGATACAAGCACCACAGGGAGCAAGAGCTAAAGGTGATAATACCACATGTCTAAGTAGAAATTTACATCAATCCAATATTCTGATATTTCTCAACATGAAGATGTCTGTCCTTAAACAGATCCAGCTTCCTGGGATCCTTCAAAACACAACTGCATTTGGAAACTCTGTGTCACTCAGTTAGTCCCTTTATGAATCATTATTGAGCACCGCCAAAGCGCAAAGTGGCTCAAAAGGAAAGTGAGATTCCTTAAGTCTCTTTAGTTATGTGCATAAGCGAGGATTAAGACAGAAAATTACTTGGTTTTTTTTTTTTTTTTGCTTTTTGAGACAGGGTCTCGCTTTGCAGTTCAGGCTGGCCCTGAGCTCACTATGGTGCCCAGGCAAGCCGCCGCGAACTCAGCAATCCTCCCGTCTCTGCCTCCCGAGTGCTGGGATGACAGGCGTGAGCCACCACGTCCGGCATTGTGGTATGCGGTGTTGATTGTTGGTGGGCATGCCTGCACGCCCAGCATTCTATGTGGTTACCGGGGATCGAACTCAGGACCTTGCGCTTGCGAGGCAGGCGCCGGAACCACTGAGCTAACCCTCCAGCCCGTTGTTTTTTTTTTTTTAAATATGCACCATTGTACCGGTCATGTATAAACATTCATGCACTTACAAATGTATAGTGGGCATAAAGTTGGTTAACAAGATTTGATTTGTGTCGGTGAACTAAGAATTCCAAATAATGTGAGGTTATTAGTGAAGATATTATACGCATAAAACTTCAGCCATTTTATGTTTTCTAGAGAATGGGTTGACAATGTGTGAATTTAAAGACGCTAGTTCAGAGCTAGCTGTACTTCACATTGAAGTGGGTCAGCAAAGAGGTACAGAACGGAAGGAGTTGAGCAGGTACACTATTCCCTGATTGCCTAGAAATAGTGTTTCCTTTCTTTAAACTCCAGTTCACGCTTCGTTCAGGCAGAGTGACACGGTGCGAGGGCACTTAGAGTGGATCAAACCGAAGGGGCTCAGTTCTGGCCTTTGGTCTACTGCAAGGGCCAAACATGTGCACTTCTGGAGATTACTCCAAATTCATGGGCTATAGAGTCACCTTGTCTGCAAAAAGGACAGTGCCATGTCCTTTGCGTTACAGAAATACCTTTGCATTTTTATTCTCATACATTTGAGATTTCCTGCAGAACAAAATAGAAAGTCTCATCAAAGTCTTGCCCAGAACACAAATGTCTAAAGTGCTCACAAGCTCTACTCCTCCTCAAGTTTTCCATTTTTCATGAAAATGTATTCCATCATTCCAATGTATATATACTTTTTTCAGTACTGGGGATTGAACTCAGGCCCTTGTGCTTCCAAGGTAGAAGCAGTAGCACTGGAGCTAAATCCCCAGCTCTTCGCTCTCATGTAATTCAACCAGAAAAATAAGATTCAGTGAATAATGGAATGATGTAGTTGTTTGCCATAAACCCATAAATATGTGGCACTCTGTCAAGTTACCTAACTTCATTACATTTCAGTTTTATCACCTATAAAATGGAGATAGTAGTATCTAATTTGCATACTTGTCTTGAGGCTTTAATCTGCAAAATGCTTAATATAGAGTGAGAAGTCAGTATGTATCAGTCATCATCAACAGAAAAATCCTAAGTTCTCCATAATATCACCAACCACCTTCACTTACCATAATGGCAAAAGAGTTAAATGGGTGAATCTTGGCACCAGAAGCGGGGATTGAAAGGGGAGGGATGTGTCTGCCAGGGCTTTCCCAATCCCAAGACATTCTTTGGCTTCGAGCGACATGGAGTCAACACGTGCGTCCGTCCTCTCCTAAACTCACTGTGTTTGTGTTTCTTCTTCCAAGGTTTTGCTTACAATATCCTAAACCTGGCGGGCTCTGTCTTCTCCTCCTACCTTTCTACCCTCTATACTTTGGACATCTTTCAGGCTTGCTTCCCCCTTTTCAAAACTTCCTTCACTAAGAAGGTTGGTTTTGCCCACCTGACTGAGACCTCTTCTAAACTCATTATTTACATTGTTTTGTTCTGGGTTTTTCCTTATCTACTGACCCAACCAGTTACTTACCTTTTCAAAAGTTTATGTAACTTTGTCTATCTAGAGGCAACAACCATATCCTGCAGAACTGAGTTTGCTTGATAAAGATAATGGTTTAGTGGGTGGGGTGAAGTGGAATAACGCGGTACTTTGAAGCTACAGTATGTGTTTCTCCCTTTTTATCATCCTCTCAATTACCAGTGACTACTTTGCCATTTCCAAAGTACTTTAGGGCTGGGAATATCATTCAGTGACCCCACACTTGCCTTGAAAGCACAAGGTCCTGAGTTTGATCCCTGGTACTGAAAAACAAACAAAAAAATCCCCCCAAATTCAAAAGTACTTTAATGCTCTACACTACTTTTTTTTTTTTTGGAGACAGGGTCTCACTTTGTAGTTCAGGCTGGCCCTCAGCTCAGTATGGAGCCCAGGCAAGCCTGGAACTCAGCAATCCTCCTGTCTCTGCCTCCCAAGTGCTGGGATGACAGGCGTGAGCCACCACGTCCGGCATTGTGGTATGTGGTGTTGATGGCTGGTGGGCGTGAGTCACCACACCCAGCACTGTATGTGGTTACAGGGATCGAACTCAGGGCCTTAAGCTTGCAAGGCAGGCGCCAGAACCACTGAGCTAAAAGGCCAGCCCTCTACACTACTTTTAAGAACAAACTTGTGTATGAGTAAAAATCATTCTCTTTGTGGCACCAATTTTGTATCTTAACATATTTACGCATCTGTGCAAATTTAGATTTTTAAATTTCTTCATTAAGAAGTTTCTCTGTACTTGGAAAAAAAATGAATGTCACACAAATTTAAATACAAACAGAGGAACACACAGAAGGAAGGGAGTGTTTTTGGCTTATTAGAGATCTACGGGTCATTATTGGGGTCTTTTTGTTTCTTGACAAGATTGCCTCTTTTTCTGGGAATTTGGATGGGTGAAACTGCTCTGGGGTTTGCTGCTGGACGGGAGAGACATATTCAGGTGGTCACTTTCCTTGTTTCAGCTTCATAGTTGGCATGAGGGTTGGTTAACATAGCAGCCTCTGTAGTCTGTCCTTTCACTGGGGAGACATTCCTGAACGGGGCCTAGAGGACCAGCTGAAAGGAACATCAACAAACTAAAAACATAATAGAATATACCAGAGAGTTATTACATTGTCCTGTTAATTAAAATGAATAAATGCATGACATTTCAAGGACCTTGCGAAGTCTAACCAGAACTGAAACGTTGCATCAAAAGTGTGGCTGGCTCTCACTGCTAACCATGCCTAACAATCGGCGAAGTGACGGCCCTGCCTGCGTGTGTGCGTGGGACTGCTCCGGGACGCCTCGCCTAAAGGAACTTCAGGTGTATCCCACTGGGGACTTATTGAGGTAGGACACAGAGGGAGAGAACAAAAGCCCACAGGACATCGAGGACACAGTCAGATACATCAAGGACTGAAGGCAAGATAAAATAGTTGTGGGAATGTAATTGCTTAATAATGCAGGAGTGGGTGAAGTCATTGGAATTGTTTCGTATTAACTGTCAGCTACTTACATCAGTCTTGATATCTCCAACGCTTGCAGAGAACATAGCATGTCATAGGCAGCGAGGGAGGGAAAGGAGGACGAAGAGGAGAAAGCATGAAGGAAGAATGGAAGGAAAAAAGAAAAAGAGAAAGAAGGGAGGGAGGGAGGTGTGGGTGAGAGATCACTCTTCTGAACCGCTGAGGCAGGAGCAGCACGCTCCGAAGGGAAACGGGGTGTGCGCATGTCCGAGACGTGGGCATGAGAGCCAGGCTCTCTGAATTCAAGAAAAGACTGTACATTCTGAGTGGTTTTAGAAGGTGGGGTGGGGCGATTTCCAGGTAGCTTTGAATATATCAAGATTTAATTTGGCAAGTGTGTTGTGTTAATGCAACTATTCGTTCAAAAGAATCCAGTGAAAGGGAAGCGTGAAACTGGGGGGGGCCATACTACAGGAAATTATATGAAAGCAAAAGGACAAAAAAAATAGGGTTTTAAAATAGAAACGCAGGTGTTTGGGCCTCCTCTGTGTGGATGTTGAAGGAAACAGACTTAGATCTCAGATCGAAATTTTTCTTCTCCTACTGTTCAGCTTTGTGCACGGCTCAGCTGTTGTTCTTTTCTGTCATTGCTGCTTCCTGAAAATGAACTCCAGCCTCTACTGTTTCAGCATCAAGGCAAAATATGTTAGTAAATGCACAGTCCAGCAGTGGAATCAAATATAAATGTTCAGGGCAGCTTTCTGTACAAATACACCATGGATTCAGAGGTCCTCAGGTTGGTCTTGTACCTCACGCTTTTGCTTCAGAAATTCTTAGAGCTATAAAAGAATTTACAGCCCAACGGATCCAACCTACTTTTTTTTTCACATAAAGATATTTGAAGAGAGGTGTCTTAATGTTTCTGTCTTTTAGTCTATATAAGTTGTTGGGAAGGAAATATATCTTGCAAGATAATTTTATCTTAATTAAATGCAATATTGTCATCCTCTTTACGACACTCATACAATGAAGGTACACAATGAGTTAGACACACCAAAAGAGAAAGACCACGCTACAATCCTGCATTCTGCCCTAAACGCTTTAAGCACACTGAAGACGTTGGTTTTCTAGTATTTCCCCTACAACCTGTGGAATAATCTAGGGTTAAATATTATTAATAAGCATTTTTCTGTTCTATTCGAGCACACAGTAACTCATCCTGGGTAATTAGCTATGTACCTTAAAGGGACTTAGAACTCATTGTTCTGTGAACACTGACAGAAAGGATAAGGTGCTGAGCTTTTGAAACACATGTGTAAGGCTTACTTGTGAATAGATGAGAATGCTCTTATATTAAACAAGAGCATTCTGCATAATATTTTTCTGACTCATTTGGATTGTTAATAATGGAAACCCCCCCCCCCCAAGTTCAG
>PVIC010008547.1:0-47918 GCA_004025085.1 Thryonomys swinderianus
CCCAGAATTTGGGAGGCTTAAAAGGAGGATTCTCGAGGCAGAGACAGGAGGATTGCTGAGTTCGCAGCGGCTTGCCTGGGCACCATAGTGAGCTCAGGGCCAGCCTGAACTACAATGCGAGACCCTGTCTCAAAAAGCAAAAAAAAAAAAAAAAAAAGGAGGATTCTCATGAGTTTGAAAGCTAGCCTGGGCTGCATAGTGAGCTCAAGGCCAGTCTGAATTACATAGGAAGTTTGCTTCAGAAAAAAACAAAAAAATAAAAAAGAGCTATACTAATTCAACAGGTGTTTATCTCATAACATTAACATATTAAAGTATATGTAATCTGGGGATTACCTCCCACATGCTGGGCAAATGCTCCATCCCTGAGTGGCTACACCCTCAGCACTTTAACTTCTTTTCTTTTTTGAGATAGGGTTTCTCTATGTAGTCCAGGCTGGCCTCAAACTAGAGGTGATTCTCCAGCCTCAGTCTCAGCTAACTTGCTTCCATGTGTACTTTTATGTTAGTCTCTGGTTTATCCCTTCAGGACCAGTACACAAAGTCTCGTGGTATTTGGCATTCATAAATCCATAAAATAGTCCAAAGTGTAGGAGAGAAATTTCTCCATGGATCTTTGGAAATAACTATCATCTTAAGCTAAAGGTCAAGGCTTGAGTGAGTTAACATAGCAGAGGGCCCAAATGACTATCAGACAAACCATCAGAGGCTAATGCAATGCAAGGGACCCAAGAACAGGTCCCTCAACAAATGAGAGAGCTCTTGAAATGCAAACTGCACTAGAAGCTCCCTGCTTTCTTTCTGTCACCAGCCTGAAAATCTGTGTAACAGGCCAGTAGACTCACATGTCTACAGTGTCTACCTTCACCAAAGTCTTCTCCATTTAGCACGAAGCTTTCCCTTTTATTCTTTCCTTCCTTCCTTTTGACAGGGTCTCACTTTGTAGTTTAGGCCCTGAGCTCACTATGTAGTCCAGGCAAACCTTGAACTCAGCAATCCTCCTCCCTCTGCCTTCTGAGTGCTGGGATGACAGGTGTGAGCCACCACATCCAGCACTGTGGTATGTGATACTGATTGCTGGTGGGCGTGAGTCACCATGCCTGATATTGTTGTATGTGGTTTCCGGGGATCAAACCAGGGACTTTGTGCTTGCTAGGCAGGCACTGGAACCACTGAGCTAAATCTACAGCCCTGTTGGGAACTGTGTATGACTTACTTGGATTTAAAATTTGGATATAAGGATGTCTGCCCTGCCTTATGGGAATTTGGACTACAGGGATTATTGTGGATAACCGCCCTGTTTTATGCATGCTAGGATTATGGGTGTGAAGGCTTTGTGCCAAATAAAAGTGCGGTGAGTTCAGGGCAGGGGGACTTTCTACTTGTGCAGTATTTGGCCTTTTGCTGCCACTGTTCAGAGTAGCAAGAGTCGAGCCCAGGCTAAGTCTTTTCCTCAAGGTTCTGATTTTGATGTTTGTTGGCTGTTAATCCTTTTGCTGTGGGCTTTATGGGGAACTGGAACTTGCCACGAGGGTTCTGGCTGCATCCTTTAACCCTGTCTCCCACATGGCCCCCTTCTATTCTTTCTAATAAACTTGTATTGGGTTATTCCCTCCCCCTTACTGTTGGCTATTTTGTTGGTTTCAATCTTTGTTATCCCCAGACAAGGACCCAAGACCTAGAGGGAACTGCTTATTACTGACCACAAAGCTTATTTTGTATGCTGCAAGGTGAGGACACGGGCCCGGCCTGCTGTGAAGGACAATGAAGTCATTAAGGTTAAGATTTTTTTTTTTTTAATTTTAAAACAGACGCCCTATGTGTTGCCCAGGGTGCCCTCCAACTTCTGAGCTCAAGTGATTCCCCTATCTCAGCACTCGGTAGCTGGGACTATAAACATGCACCACAGGGCCTTGCTTAGGGCTAAGAGTGGCTAAATGCACTCACACCTGATAAAGGTCAAACCACAGAATGTACCAGAAGACGTGGATAAGCAACTGAAGGGGGGTGGGTTTAGCATTTCTCAGCTGGGAGCACAATTTAGGGTTTCTTCCCAGCCAGTGACCTGCCTCCAAAAACAGTTGCTGTGGAAATCCCCCTTTTGAAAACTTTTTCTGCACTAGTCAGGAGTAGCCTAATTTAAGCACTTGAATTGCAATTCTTTCCCAAATAGATAGCATGTGTGTGTGTGTGTGTGTGTGTGTGTGTGTGTGTTGTGTGTGTGTAAGGTTAGCCCTCCCTTAAAACTGAAGAGTTTTGGAGTAGTCAAATATGTGTGCAGTTAATGACAAAGCATACGATGGATTCTATTTTTAAAAGGGTAAGATGGCCTGGAGTGTTGGCGCTTACTTGCAATCTCTGCACTCAGGAGAACAGCGAATCTAAGGCCAGTCAGGGATACATTAAAAGGAAAAGAAAGAGGGCCAGAGGGTTAGCTCAGTGGTTCTGGCGCCTGCCTCGCTAGCGCAAGGTCCTGAGTTCGATCCCTGGTAACCACATATAATGCTGGGTGTGGAGACTCAGGCCCACCAACAATCAACACCACATACCACAATGCCGGGCGTGGTGGCTCACATCTGTAATCCCAGCACTCAGGAGGCAGAGACGGGAAGATTGCTGAGTTCGCGGTGGCTTGCCTGGGCACCATAGTGAGCTCAGGGCCAGCCTGAACTACAAAGTGGGACCCTGTCTAAAAAAAAAAAAAAAAAAAAAAAAAGGAAAAGAAAGAGGAAAAAGTTAATCTCAGTCAGGTGGTCTACAGGGTCATTGTGGATGCTGTCATTTCAATATGAAATACATCTCCACAGGCCCCAATAAGAGAATCCCTTGAGGAAAGTTATAAAAGAGAAGGTGTCAGGTCTGTGGGAAGGACATATGACATGGGGAGACTGGTGGGAATCTCATGGGAGACAAATTCAGGAAAGTGGGTTGGAAACACCCTTGGGCCAGGCATGGTGTCACAGACCTGACTACAGGTGTGTTACTAGAGGCTGAGGCAGGAGGATCGAAGCAAGTTCGAGGCCAGCCTGGGCTACATAATAAATTCAAGGCTAGCCTTAACTACAAAGCAACACCCTGTCTCAAAACAGCAACAGCAGCAACAACACCAACAATAAATATGCTTTGAATATGGGCTATGAAGTTTGGACTTCAATTTAAGGCAAGGTGAAGCTGATTCAAACATGTTTTGGAGAGATAGGAAGAGCCATTAGAGTTCTGGATGAAACCAGAAAGGTCAGTTTTGAGTGACCAGAATTGTGCAGGGCAGAAAGTGGCCTTCATGGGGAAGCAGGAGATGTGACCAAAGCAGCACAGAGATGAGGGCGCGAGGGCCGGGCATAGAGATATTCAGGGTTGCTCATCTGAGGAACTGGGAAGAACTGATGGGGGGAGCTGGGTTTGGGAGGTGGAGGCCATTGTGAGCTGTCCTGGCACTGATGAGGCAGGACTGGCAGCTGACAGAGAAGTTTGGGCTAAAGATGGATTTGAGAGCTGTTTGTGAAGAGTTGTCCAGCTACCTGTGGAACTTTCTACAAAATAGACCACATGCCCAAAAGCATGTCTCTGGGAAAAAGCGGATGTACCGTGAGATCATAATGTTATAAATCAGACACACACACTTAAATATAACATGGCTTCTCTTATATGAGAAACGCAAAGAGTAAATTAGCGAACAAAATAAAAGATAGATGGGGCCGGAGATTTAGCTCAGTGGTTCCAGCACCTGCCCAGCAAGCACAAGGTCCCTGGTACCATCCCCAGTAACCACATACAACAATACCAGGTGTGGTGGTGCATGCCCACCAGCATCAGTACCACATACCACAAATGTCAGGCATGGTGGCTCAAGCCTGTAATTCCAGCACTTGGGAGGCAGAGGCTGGAGGATGATTGAGTTTGAGGCTTGCCTGAACTACATAGTGAGCTCAGGGCCAGCCTGAACTACAAAGCGAGACCTTGTCTCTAAATGAATGAATGAATGAGAGGAAACAGGGAGGTAGGTCTTTTGCAAAAGGGAAGGGGATCAAGGGAGAGGAGAGGTGGTGAAGGCAGGTGACAGGGTGGAAAAAAAATATAGGTATGTCGTGTTCATGTACCAACTCCCCACAAGGAATGTGATCATTCTGTACCACAGACATGGCTTCATGCACACACAATGGGTGTGGAAGCTGTAGGTTTCTCACCCTCTACATTATTGACAGTTTAGAATAGTTCATGGTGGAGTGTTGAAGAAACATCTTTGCCCTTTCCCCTCCTACTTACTAGTAATAAGGCCCCTTCTACGTGACAACCAAAAACATCCCAGGTGCTGTCAAATGTCCCTGGAAGACAAACACTACTCAAGTCTGTGGCCATTCCATCCTGAGCAATTCGTGGTCTCATCTCAGGAGCTGAGCAGGGCCCGCCTCGTTAGTACTTGGATGGAAGGAACACTACTTAGGAAGAGTTTGGAGTCAGAAAAACAAGGAGCAAGACAGAATCTTAGGAGTCCTAACGGCGCAATCAGAGAGGAGGGGGGCATCCAGAGATGTGAGCAGTGGCTGTCACAGAAGGAGTGGCCAGTAGTGTGACAGGCTGAGGAGGGAGTATGAGCACAGAAAGGCTTTGGCAGTGGTGTGAGCTTTGTAATTTTCTCTGGGCCTCCTGAGTGTCTCTTCTTGGTCTTGCAGCCTTTTCCTATGGGATGCAGGCATACACTGCCCATGTGAACCATAAAACTGAGTACAGGACCTATGTGTCACGCCTTTAATCCTAACACTCAGGAGGCTGAAGCAGGAGGATCACCGAGAATTCAGATCCAGCCTGCACTACACAGCAAGTCTCTGTCTCAAAAAACAGTTATTAACTCTGACAGCACAAGGCAAACAAAACAAAACAAAACAAAAAACCTGGTGTGGTGGCTTGTGTCTGTAGTCCCAGCATTCAGGAGGCAGAGGCAGGAGGATTGCTGAGTTTGAGGCTTGCCTGGGCTACATAGGGAGATCAGGGCCAGCCTGAACTACAAAGCGAGAACCTGTCTAAAAAAAAAAAAAAAGTTATTAACAAGGAGTTGGGGATATAGCTCAGTGGTTCCAATCCCTGCCTTGTAAGCACAAGGTCCTGAGTTCAATCTATGATATAAAAAAGTTATTAATGAGAGATTTACTTCTTTTTTTCACAATCAGTATTCACTATTTGCTATATAACAGTTATAACACATCACATTTCAGACCAGCCACATTGCACACATTCAACACAGGTGGTTAGTAACTACTCTCTTGGACAACACAAGATGAAGGTTCCTGGTCCATCTCCACCAGGCCTGCTGTAGCCTCTTCATGGATGAGAAGGGTGCAGCAGCACTCTGTCCACAGTCAGGCTGGGATAAACTAGTTTCCCTTGGGGGTGTAGTTCAGTGGTAGGAGGAGAAGCCTAACATGTCCCAGGCCCTGAGTTCAAATCTCAGCACCACACACCAAACCCCTCCACACTTAGTGAGTTAAGTGTGTATCTTGACAATATGACTTCTCCTTTGCCATGTTTAATTTAAACATAAAAAAAACCCAAGGTCTCAAAAAATAAAAAACAGGGTCTCATTATGCAGTTCAGGCTGACCTTGAACTCACCTTCCTCCTGCCTCAGTTTCCAAACATGTGAATTACAAACATGTGTCACTGTCCCAGGCCCATAGTCAATTCTTGTTTCATGGACACCCTTACAACTTAAGGTGACACTTCTAAAATAAAATTCTCTCCTGACAACTTGAACCCTGCCACTTGATCAGAGAATCAGCGGAAGGTATGAGATCTTACTTAGAACTGACATTCTCTATTGTAATCTTGTTCCTGTTTATTTTTAAATTTTCTTGAGTTTCACTGGAAAGGATTTGTTCTGTTTTAAATGTTGAAAGTGTACAAGTTGCTGTTATAACTCGACTACACGTGCGGTGTTTGGGGTGTCCACGTGAACACATGGACTCAGCCCTTGTAAAGAAAGAAAGAAATCATGAAGAAATGAGTCTCAAAATGCTGCACAGTCCCAACATTTTTAGTCTTTGTAAAATTTTTTTTGGAGAAGCTGACATTTCCTCTTGGAAGTGTTATTTCTTTTGGGATGAGACAAGAATGTTCATTCCCTTCTCAGCGTCTCTATTATTGTTCTTTCTGTCCTGATAAATACCATCCGGGAAGAGTGGATTTGGTCTGGCCTAAAGCCAACTTCATGAAAAAATCCTTCGCCCTGGGCCCCTCTGGTCCAAGGTTGTGATGGCCCTCAGAGAAGTGTGGGCTGCTGGAGTCTCCAGGGAAAGGAGGGGTGTGAGCCAGCATTTCCTGATCATCCATTTGTCCTCCACGCTCTGGCAGGCACCCTGCACTTTTTATTCCTCTCCTCACAGGCTGAATTCAGCATCAGCACCTGCAAAATCCAGACAGGTGAAGAGATTTGCTCGGAGTCACCCAGCTAGTAACTCAGAGCTTTAACAACACAGCTTAGACTCACTGTGTCCCAGACTCCAGGTGTGGTGGTTTCTGCCCACCCTGACACCCAGGAGTGAGGACTGTCCAGGAGGAAAGCTTAATTCTTGTCTTCTGTTTCCATGGAAACCAGCCCCAGCAGGGTGCTTAGAGGTGACTTTGGTCTCTAGAAACTGTAATTACATATTATGGGACATAAAAAGGAGACTCTCAACCTGAGCATGGTGGCACATGCTTAACAATCTCAGCACTCTTGAGGCTGGGGCAGAAAGATCTCTGTGAGTTTGAGGCCAACCAGAGCTACATAGCGAGTTCAAGGCCAGGCTGAACTACCGTAGCATGACCCTGTCTCAAAAAACAAAAAATAAAACAAAGTCAATTTACTATTTTTTTTTTAAGTCAATTTACTTTTAAAAAGGAGACAGACCTCAGCAGACCTAGGAGAGCTTACCTTTCTCATTTGTGACAGGTCAGAAGCCCCTTGGCTTCCAGGAATCCTGTATCTTTAAGCTTTGGTCTTTGGGAGGAGACTGGGAGGGCGCCAAGGCTTCTGCCTACCTGGGGAACCTGCCTTAGGTGTGGCCCAGTGGCTGTGGATGCGGTGGGCGGGCTAAAAGTTGGAGCAAGCAGGAAGTGGAGCCTGGGCCGCCCCAGGAGGAAACAAGCCTGCAAGTTCTGCTGCCGACAGGCCTAGGCTGCCGGAGACATGGTGAGAGGCCGGGAGCGGGGAGAGGACCGAGGTGGAGGGGGGTCCGGCTCTCAGGCCTGGGGGGAGACGGGGGCAAGGAAGGGAACTTTGCAGCCGACTCAGAGGGCCAGGCCAGTCCTGCCTGCGATCTCTCTACAACTTGGCTGCTGGAGGAAGGGTGCTCCTGCGCCCTCCCGGCTGCCTCTCCCCCACCTTCTGTGTCCAGCCCTAGCCGAAGCCAGGGTCGTGGGGGAATCCGAATTTCCGCCGCGCCGCGCGCTGCGCCCTCCCCCACCAGCTGGGCCGGCGGGCCCGGGACACAGCCAGCGGGGATCGGTGCTCTGCGAGCGCTTGTGGTGTCCCCGGCCCATGGCAGTCCAGCCGCAGGAGCTGGCCCCTCGGCCTGCGCTGTGCCCCTGTGCTCACACCCGAGGGACACGTCTGTCCAGCACGGGCCAGCCTTCAGCCCTTCTCTGGGCACGGGGAAGAGGACCGGGGGAAGAGGGCCAGAGTCCTTGCTCCGCCACAGTCTAGCTGGAACCCACACCCAGCGGGTCAGGCAGGCAGAACCTTAATTATGTTTTTTCCTCCCGTTCAAAGACCTAACTCCGAGGCCTGCCAGAGGAGGAAGATCAGCGGCCAGCTCGGCCTCGGTACTGCTCTGTATTAATATCTTCAGAAGCAGGTGCTTGCCAGGGGCCTGCACTGGGTGTTGCGCCCTGGGGAAAGCAGAAGTGAGCCTCTCAGCGTGCTTAGCAATGGTTAAACTGCCAAGGAGGCCCAGGGCTGGGAGCAGCCCTCTGCCAGCTGTCTGGGGCCTGGTGACAGCGCTCTGTCCACCAGCACCCTCGCTGTTTATATTTTATTTTCTGTAGTCTTGGGAATTGAACCCAGGACCTTCACGCTGAGCTATATTCCAGCCCTTTTCAAAAAAAATTTTTTTTTGAGACAGGGTCTCGCTTTGTAGTCCAGGCTGACCCTGAGCTCATTATGTAGCCCAGGCAAGCCTCGAACTCAGCAATCCTCCTGCCTCTGCCTCCTGAGTGCTGGGATTACAGGCGTGAGCCACCATGCCCGGCACTTCCTTTTTATTTTTTATTTTGAGACAGTCTCGCTAAGTTGCCCAGGCTGAGCTCAACCTTCCAACCCTCCTGCTCCGGCCTCCCAGAGTGTTGGGATTACAGGCACTGTGTGTGCACCGTGCCCAGCTGTCACGCACCTTGAATGAGAATTCGAGACTTGAGACTCCGGAAGGGAAGTGGCTCTGGGAAATGATCAGTAGTGCTTAGCTGTGCCCTGGAGAGGGACGCTGTGAGATGCCACCTCGGCTGGCCCCGTGGCCTTCTCAGGAGCCTGGAAGAGAGGGGAGGTCTTGTGGTGCTGTGCTTCCTTGTCAGGGCTCTGAAAACCCAGAAAAGAAGGTTCATTTACTAGGGCTGCATCACATTCCACCTTCTTGGGCTTAAAAGTGCACTTGTGTATGATGGCACAAATAATAAATGAAAACATTCTCTGTATAAAGCAGTCAAGCATTACAAAAAGCTAAAATCCACCTTAGGCCTTGCCTTCTTCTGTCTTCTTTGCTCCACCACTTGACCTAGTTTTCTGTTTCTTTGAGATAAGGCCACCCGTGTAGTTAGGCTGGACTCGAACTCATTGTGTAGCTCAGGTAGACTTGAACTTGAGACAGTCCTCCTGCCTCAGCCTCCAGAGTACTGGGATCACGAACCATCGCACCTGGGCCCTTGGCCTGCTTAACTGCTGCCTGTGTTCTGTCCAGGAGGAGGCCAGTGGAGGTGAGGGTAGTGATCGAGTACGGAACCTGCAGAGCCAGGTGGAGGGTGTCAAGAATATTATGACCCAGAATGTGGAGAGGATCCTGGCCCGAGGCGAAAACCTGGATCACCTCCGCAACAAGACAGAGGATCTGGAAGCCACGGTGAGCTGGGAGCCTCAGGGGCTGGCAGGAGAGAAGCAGGAGAAGGGTCTGGGGTGGGGAGCGGTTTCTGTGTGCTTGTGGGGGTGGAGACAAAACAGCCAGGAGGGATGGGTGTCTGAGGAGTTGGATACCTTTTGCCCATTTTGGAAATGGATGTGACCTGGGCTCTGGCTGCTGATCATGCTCTCCAATGAGTGGCATGAGGTCGGGGTGGAGGAATACACATGGTGTTTTGAGCGACAGATACATGACTCTGTGCACTGTTAGGCTTCTTTCCTGTGAAACTGATTTTCCCTTTGAAGTTGGACTTGGTGACATGGTGGCCTTCTTTGGACTTGACCTCCCCTAGGCAAACTATCAGCTCTGGGAAAATCCTTCTCACCTTCTCCAGGAGTTACTAGGTAGGGAGTGGAAAACTGCTAGAGTCCTCCTGAGTCAGCTTTCAAGAGAAGCTGGGAAATGCAATGCAGGTCTTTGATCCCAGGGTCCTCTTTTAGCTGAGGCCTGGAATAACATCTCCACAGTCTCTGGACCTTTTCTCTCGAGCCGGAGCCCCAGGCCAGCTCAGGAAGGAAGTAACACCAGCGTCCACCCAAGGCTAGTATCTCACAGTCTCTGTCCAACGGGGACTGGCTCTGGCCTTCTGAGTCCTGGGTGTAATCTTGAGCACCTATTGCTCCTTACTTAGTCTACTTGGAACTCAGGGTCTGGTTCCATGGCCTAGTAGGTATGTGGCCCAGAGAGACTTGGCGTCTCCCACTGAGCTGAGGGAAAGGAGCAGTTTTTCTCACCTCCAACTCCCTGTGGGGTCTTAGAGCCCCACTTCCACGGTCCTGTCCCCCACATTCAGGTGGAGAAGTCCTAGGGGGCCAGGGATTCTAAATGTCAACTTGACCTCACTGACTGTTAGGAAACTATATTTGTCAAAGGAAGAGGACAGAGCATCTTTGATTTCACAATGTATTACTCCAACTTATATAAATGTTTATTTGTGTATTTATTTATTGAGACAGGTTCTCCATACATAGTTCAGGCTGGCTTCAAACTCACTACATAGTTCAGGCCGGCCTTGAATTCTTTTTTTTTTTTTTTTTTTTTTTGCTTTTTGGAGACAGGGTCTTGTTTTGTAGTTCAGGCTGGCCCTGAGCTCACTATGGTGCCCAGGCAAGCCGCCGCGAACTCAGCATTCCTCCCATCTCTGCCTCCCAAGTGCTGGGATTACAGGCGTGAGCCACCACGCCCAGCATTATATGTGGTAACCGGGGATCGAACTCAGGTCCTTACGCTTGTGAGGCAGGCGCCGGAACCACTGAGCTAACCCTCCGGCCCCCGGCCTTGAATTCTCAGTGATCTTCCTGCCTCAGTCTCCTGAATGCTGGGAAGGCATGTCCAGCAACATAAATATTTACTTATTTATGGTTTTCAGAGGCAGGTCTCACTCTGTAGTTCAGGCTGACGCAGGACTTACTATGTAGGCTGGACTTGAACTCACAGCGATCCTTCTGCCTTGGCCTCCTGAACTCTGGGTTCACAGATGAGTGCCACCAGGCCCAGCGTAACACAACTATTTAGGCATATGGCCCAAGGGGATCTTTACTCTTCAGTGGGAGAAGCCAGTAGGTCACTCACTCTCTCTTGTCCCCAACAGTCCGAACACTTCAAGACCACATCGCAGAAGGTGGCTCGAAAGTTCTGGTGGAAGAATGTGAAGATGATCATCATCATCTGTGTCATCGTGTTTATCATTGTCCTCTTCATCATCCTCTTTGCCACTGGTGTCATCCCTACCTAGGGAGTCCCTCCCACCCTGCCCTCCTCTTCAGGGGCCACCTGCCGAGAAGGGGGCCATGAGGGCCCTCTCCCCTGTCCTCCCTCCACAGGATTGCTGTTTGGCTGCCCTGAAGCCCCGGTGCCACATGGCATGTTCCAGAGACCACCTTGGTCCCTGGAAGGAGAGAGCCGGACTGTGGCTGCATCTCACGGGTCCTTCAGTGCGTTGGAGAGATGCTGAGGGGCCCAAATGTGGGTGGGAAACTGTTGGTGGCTTATGCGCAATAAAGACTTTTCAGTACCCTTATTTGTATCTCCTTTCCTTTCATTTCACCCTTAGCCATCCCACTTTTGTCTTCCAGAGGTGACACTCTGACACTGGAGGCCCAAGTTGTTAGAAGAGTGGAGAGCATATGTTTGGAAAAGAAAGATGGATGCTTCCTATTGTTTGGTTTGGTTTTATTAGTTTGTTTTGGGGGGGACAAGGTCACTAGTTCAGGCTGGCTTGGAACTCACTACGTAGCACATATTGTCCTCGAACTTCATTTTTTGTTTTGTTTTGTCTTGAGACAGGGTCTCACTTTGTAGTTCAGGCTGGCCCTGAGCTCACTATGTAGCCTAGGCAAGCCTCAAACTTAGCAGTCTTCATGTCTCTGCCTCCCAAATTGCTGGGATTACAGGCATGAGCCACCACGCCCAGCATTGTTGTATGTTGTTACCAGGATCGAACTCAGGACCTTGCACTTGGGAGGCAGGCACCAGACCACTGAGCTAAATCTCCAGCCCTGTCCTCAAACTTCTTAACAGTGATCCTGCCTCAGCCTTCCAAGTACTAGGACTACAGATGTACATCACCACTCTTGGCTTTCTTGTTTCTGTTGTTTGTTTGCAGTACTGGGGGTTGGACTATTCAGGAGCTTCCCCTGAGCTACATCTCCACTACATTATTTCTTTATTTTCTGGTACTGGGGATTGAACTCGGGGCCTTCAGCTTGCCAGGCAGGTGGGACACCACTGAGCTACATCCCTAGCCCTCTGGGACATTGTTATGTGACCCTTGCTAAATTCTGAACTACTGGCGCAGACTGTGATCCTCTTGCTTGCTTCCAGAGTGCTGGGATTACAGTACAGGGCAGGCCACCAGGTGGGGCTAAGGAGTCCCTGTTTTTATTTCACCCTCTTCTGGCCACCGTCACAGGTCTCAAGCCCGGCAAGTATCTAGGGATCTCAGCATAAGGACGATTCAAAGCATTTTGGGGTAGCATGCCCCTTTATTTCTCTTTCTCTGGGAGTTATAGATAGAAGATCTATCAGGATAGAGAATTTAGAATCTGGTTTAGGGTCTACAGTCTCTTCTGCCACTGCCATTTCTTTATTTTTTAAAGTTTTAAATTTTGAGACAGGTCTTTTGAAGTAGCCCAGACTGACTTGAAGCTTGTGCTTCTTCAGCCTTGGCTCTGAGCAGCTGGGGGTTATTGTGTGTGTCACCACAGCCAGCTTCCATCTCTTCCATGCCCCTGATGTCATCCAGAAGCAAAAATTGGGAGAAGCAGGCTGCTTTTCCTTCTCTGGTAGTGCCTTGTGTTTGGTCTGCCCCTGCCCTAAAGGGACATAACCTGCCCGGGTCTCAGCCGTCCTGCGGCCCAGGCATCTCTGCCTCCGTCCCAGGCTGGGCACAGTCAGCGTCATAGGACAGGGTGATGGCCCTCCTTCCGCTTCTTGCACAATGGGCCTTTCTGTTGTCCTGGCCTCCCTCCTTCCCACCAGATCCCACCATCATTGTCCTGCTTTTTTGAGCCCAGTCTGCCTCCTTTGCCATGAGGGATCTTGCCATCTGACTTGACCCTATTTCTCCCCCAGGTTTTTCAGAAATGGAAACAACCTATGGAGAGAGGAAGTGGGGGAAGGGTAAGCCAGGTTCTAGAATCATGCCTTGAATTCTGAGCAGGGGGTGGGGCACAGAGGAGACCTTGGGGACCCTCTGCCCCAGTGACATCTACTGACTCGCTCCTCAGTGCACTGGAGGAGGCAAAGCTGGACGAGGGAACTGGGTCTGTGCTGGGGAGGCTCCACAGAGAGGCGTGGCTCTCTGGCTCAGGAAGGCCTCATTTGAGATGTTGAGGGTGGCTTGGGCTGGGAAGAGGATGGGGCAGGTGGCTTCTTTGCACAGTAAATAGTGGGTGGGTAGATTAGCTCAAGGAGGCTCTAGATCTGTCAACACCCCGACTAAGGAGCAGGTTCACAGGGAAGCTGAGCTTGAACCTTTCCCTCTGCTTCTGCCCCACCCACCCCCGTTTTTTTCTTTTTGTTTCTTGAGACAGGGTCTCACTATGTAGTTTAGGCAGCCTGGATCTCGCCTTATAGCCCAAGATGGCCTTGAACTCTCTGCAGTCTTCCTGCCTCTGCCTCGCAAGTTCGGAGGTTATGGGTCTAGATCACCTTGCCTGGCTGAGGGTGAGGGAGTAACTTAGTTATGAACAAGGTGCACGCCAGGATGGCACATTCCCCTCCTGGCCTGTTCATGGCATCTGCAGCGCCCAGCGCAGTGGCTGACAATGGCCCCACACGTGTGCCCGCCCGTCTGGCTGACCCTGTCCACCGGATCTTCCATGTCCAGTGCAGCCCCAGAGGAACCTCACACGCACCTCTGTGTACATCTCACACCCGGAGTCGCCAGTATGCAGATCTGATACCAGGTCCGCAGCTCAGCAGGCAGTGCAGTCAGCAGTTGGCACCGGTGGCCCGGCAGGAGGCGCCCCACGGACCCCTTCGCCGTCCCTGGCCGCTTTCGATTTGGTCTGGCGCCCCCGCCCCGCCTGCGCCCCGCCCCGCCCCGCGGGCTCAGCTTCCTCCAGCCTCTGGCACAGAGCGCTCGGAGCGGAGCACCTCGGAATTGGAGCTGGAGCGCAGCGGTGGTGGCGCGATGGTGAGGACTTGACTGGCTGGGAGCGCGGACGGGACCGGTGTGTCCTCCTGGGAGGATCGGCAAGGTGTCAGCGGGCGGGAGGAGCAGAACCCGGGCCAACTCTACCCGGGGAGCTGCGGGCAGCGGTGTGCGCCCTGTCGGGGCTGTGCAGAGCCGTCTGCTCTCCTGGTCTCTGGCACTGGCACCGGCTTTGGAGCCAGACTCCGGGCTGGGATCCCAGCTCTGTGACCCGGGCGAGTCACTTAACCTCCCTGAGCCTCCTTTTCCGTACCTTGAAGTGGGGTCAGCAACACCTGCCCAATGTGATTCTTGTGAAGTTGAGGGGATCCTGTGGGGAACCCTCTGTCAGCAGGAGTGGGACCCGGTGACCTCCTGCTGTCTGAGCTGTGGGCCATGCTTGGCCTCAGCGCTGCAATCTGAGCAGAGGTGATGGCAGGGCCTTTCCAGCCCGGGCTGTGTTGGAGAGGAGGGTGACTGAAACTTGTTGACACTAAAAGTTCCACTGCAGTTACTGGACTGTGGCAGAGGCTCCTGACTTCTACCTAGTGGCATATTCCTGAGTTGAGTCACCCCCACTCCTGCTGCAGATTCTGGGCTCTGTCCATACTTGTCATTTCCAAGGCAAAGGTGTTGGGGCCTCCCCCCCCCCCTGCTGGTCTCTGGGAAGAGGGCCCAGGCTGGAGCCTGCTTGGGGTTTGGGGTTCTGCCCTGGTGAAGCTGAGGGGTGATGGATGCAGGCTGGCTAGGAGTTGTGATGCCCGTTATCCTCTCCAGGGGATGGGAGGCAGGAAGAGGAAGTGGGGCAGGAAGGTAGCACTGAGCTCTGTGGCCAGGCCAGGAAACTGAGGCGTCTCAGAGCCCAGAGCCCACTCATGAGCAAGCAGCGTAAGAGATAAGGCAGGACAAGGGTAGGTTTCAGGACCCTTAGTTTTAGGGAAGAAACGGGAGGAGTCCTGGACAACCTCGGCCTCTGAAGGTATATTTTAGAGCCCAGGTGCTTGCCTGTGATTCCTAACACTTGGGAAGCTGAGGCAGGAGGATCACTGTGAGTCCAAGGCTGGCCAGACTACATAGAGACCTTGTCTCAAAAAGGAAAAACAAAGGTACAATTGAAGCAAACAGTGGATTGTAGGCTGGAGTGGGCACATCAGTTCCTCTCCGCCATCACTGTCTTTCAGCTCCATCGCCTCTTCTCTTGCTCTTCTCCCTTTCTTAGTCCCCTGAACTTCTTCCTTCTCTCTCCCTTTCTCCACCTGGCTCTTCTTTCACTTTCTCTTTTTTTTTTTTTTTTTTTATTTTTGAGACAGGGTCTCGCTTTGTAGTTCAGGCTGGCGCTGAGCTCACTATGGTGCCCAGGCAAGCCGCCGTGAACTCAGCAATCCTCCTGTCTCTGCCTCCCGAGTGCTGGGATTACAGGCGTGAGCCACCACGTCCAGCATTGTGGTATGCGGTGTTGATTGTTGGTGGGCGTGTCTCCACGCCCAGCATTATATGTGGTTACCGGGGATCGAACTCAGGTCCTTGCGCTTGCGAGGCAGGCGCTGGAACCACTGAGCTAACCCTCCAGCCCCCCTACTTTCTCTTTTATATGAAGCATTTAGTCAGCGTGGATTTCTTGGGCAGCTCTGTGCATCAGATAGGTGACAAGTATAGGGGTTCAGAACGAGGCAGCAATGGGAAGGACGGATGCTGCCCGAGGAACGCCGTGATGTCCTTTGTCTTGTAGATGGTCCTCTCTCCAGAGTTCACGCTTGGAGCTGCAGACTCCCTCCTATGCACACAAGGAAAGTTGGCAGCATCCAAATGGCTGGGGAAACTGGGTGTGGTGATGCACACCTATTATCCCAGCACTCAGCAGCAGGGTCATGAGCTCAAACCCAGACTGGGCAATATAGCAGTTTAGCGAGACCCTGTCTCAAAAATTCAAAAGGGGCCAGGCATGGTGGCTCATGCCTGTAATCCCAGCATTTGGGAGGAGAGGCAGGAGGATTGCTGAGTTCCAGGCTTGCCTGGGTTACCTAGTGAGCTCAGGGCCAGCCTGAACTGCAAAGCGAGACCCTGTCTCAAAAAAAAAAAAAAAAAAAAAAAAAAAAAGCTGAGGATGTAGCTCAATGGGAATCTCCTGAGTTCAGTTCCCAGTATTTTAAAAAAATAATAATGTAATTCCTGGAGCTTGGTTTGACTTGTAGATCTGTTGGTGTGCCAGTGCGGGTGCTGTGTTGTCTCCAGCCCAAGGTTTCTGTTCAGACTGGGATAATAACAGTGCAGAGATGGTGTGAGGGAAAGAGCAGCTGGCAGCACAGTGCTGAGGCCGGGGACTATGAGCTCATTGAAAGGTGCCTGTTATGACAGAAAAGGAAACCTCAGCAGCCTGCAGCTCTGGATGGGGATAAAGTAGATGCTCTCAAAGGAGCATGGGAAATTCTTCATTTAGGTTCGAAACAATTATGTTTCCAAGTGTTCACCAGGGAAGGCCTTGCTTGGCTGTGCGTTTTGTACAACTGCCTAAGAGGTTTTATTGACAAGTATTGTGCAATCTTTGGGATCTGACTCCCCCTGCAAAAACAAAAGCACCTGTATGGTAGCACATGCCTGTACTCTAAACACAGGGGAGACTGAGGCAGGAAGATCTCTGTGAGTTTGAGTTTGGGTTACATAGTTTAAGGACAGATTGAACTACATAGTGAGCCCCTATATAAAACAAAACAAAACAAACAAAACACTAGCTAGGGTAATTTGGACTGTATTTATAATAATAGCCCTAATTTATTGAGCATTTAGTTTGTGCCAGGCATTGTACTAAGCTTTTGTTTATAATATGTCAGATAGTCCTCCACTAATATTGTAAAGTTTATGAGGTGAGTATTGTTATTGTGGCCACTTTACAGATGAGGAAGTGGATATTCAGAAGGTCACATCCTCTGTCTTAGTCATTGAGCTGGTGAGCAGCAGGGGCAAGTCTGGGGCAGAGTGGTGTAGGACACAGCCCTGAGTGCTGACCCAGGGAGGAGAGATAATGTGCTACTCGGACCATCCGATGTTACATCTGGAATGGGGCTTCTTGGCTGGATAACTGATTGGGGTACTAAATAAAATGAATTTAAAATAGGACAGAGGGGAGATGGAGTTACAACAGAGAGTTAGGGAAGTTTGGGGGTTTTTGAGACTAGTTTTCACTAATTTGTTGTCCAAATTGGCCTTGAACTCCTTGGCTCAAGACATCTTCCTGTCCGGATGTGGTGGTATCCGCCTGTGTTCCTAGAACTTGTGAGACTGAGGCAGAAGAATTACTACAAGTTTGGGGCCAGCCTAAACTACATAGTGAGTTCAAAACCAGCCTGAACTACCCAGAGAGACCCTGTCTAAAAACAAACAAACAAACAAACAAACAAAAGATCCTCCTGTCTCAGCCTCCCAAGTACCTGGGACAACCGTTTACATTAATGCCTCTTCCCACTCTCTTGCTACAAGCAGGTTTTAAATTGTTTTGTTTTTGTTTTGACATGCTGTGGATTGAACAAAAGGGCATACAAGCTCAACTAGTGCTCTAACACCAGCAGGGCTTTTTCTTGCAGTATTAGGGATTGAAACCAAATTCTTCACACTGAACTATGTACCCAGCCCTTATTTATTTTGAGCCAGGGTCTCATTACATCACTAAATAACCCAAGTTTGGTTCAAATTTGTGGTTTTCCTGCCTCAGCCTCCCAGAGCGCTGGGATTATAGGCATGTACCACCATGTCTGGCTCAGTAGGGAGATTTCTGAGAGCTGTGTTTTCACAGCCTGCAGCGCTGGATAGAGATAACTAGATGGGGATATGGGGCCTGGAGAAACCTAAAAAGGGATCTAAGGGCTGTGTGTGCAATTCAGTGATACAGCGCATGCTGAGCCTGGGTGGCTCTGGGTTCATCCCCAGTCTGGATGTGAGGATTTCATGTATATATACATGGTAAAAGGCTGGCAGGAAAATTTCTTTTTTTTTTTTTTTGAGACAGGGTCTTACTTTGTAGTTCAGGCTGGCCCTGAGCTCACTATGTAGCCCAGGCAAGCCTGGAACTCAACAATCCTCCTGTCTCTGCCTCTCGAGTGCTGGGATTACAGGTGTGAGCCACCACGCCTGGCATTGTGGTGTGTAGTATATAGGATTGATTACTGGTGGGTGTGAGTCATCATGCCCAATATTGTTGTATGTGGTTGCTGTGGATTGAACCAGGAACCTTGTGTTTGCAGGCGCCAGAACCACTGAGCTAAATCTCTGGCACAGGAAAACTTCTTAAACCAGATGTGGTGGTACACATCTATAATCCCAGAACTCAGGAGGCTGGGACAGGAGCATTGCTGTGAATTTGAGGCCAGCTTGGACTCCATAGTGAGACCCTTTCTCAAAAAGACAAAAATAAAAACAAAAACAAAATGGGCTGGGATTTAGATCCAGTGGTACCATGCCTAGGTTGGAAGCACAAGGGCCTGAGTTTGCACTACTGGGGATTGAACCCAAGGTGTTCACACATGAACTATATCCCCCAGCCCTTGTTTATTATGAGCCAGGGTCTCATTACATCATTAAGTAAACCAGATGGGGCTCAAACTTGTGATCTTCCTGCTTCAGCCTCCCAGAGTGCTGAGATTACAGATGTGTACCACCATGAATGGCTCAGTAGGGAGATTTCTGAGAGCTGTGTACCACGAAACAAAACAAAAAAAATTCCCGCCAAAACCAAAGAAATGAAACACTTCCTGCAGAAACTGGCCCCCTCTGTGTAGCGATAGCTACCCCAACCCCTGTCCTAGGCTCAGGTCCTGTAGGCCTCAGCAGGTCTCAGCAAGGCCTCACACCCTGTCCACGGTGATAGCGTCTTCTCATACCTTGCTGATGTTGTCCACCCTCTCTGGCCAGCCTCTCCCTTGACCCCAGGCCTGTCTACCACTGACAAAGAAATGATCCTGAAGGGCTTCTCACTCCCTCCTCTTGTCTCTTGCTTTTTTTTTTTTTTTTCACTGAACTCACAGGGAGCTACACCCCCAGCTTCCTGTTATTTCTTTCTTTCTTTTTTGAGACAGGGTTTCCTTTTTTTTTTTTTTTTTGCGACAGGGTCTCGCTTTGTAGTTCAGGCTGGCTCTGAGCTCACTATGTAGCCCAGGCAAGCCTCGAACTCACAGCAATCCTCCTGTCTGCCTCCTGAGTGCTAGGATTACAGGAGTGAGCTGCCATGCCTGTATTGTTGTATGTGGTTACGGGGGATGAACTCAGGACATTGAGTTTGCTAGGCAGGTGCCGGAACCACTGAGTTAAATCTCTGGCACCTCTTTCTTTCTTTCTTTCCTTCTTCCCTCCCTCCCTCCCTCCCTCCCTCCCTCCCTCCTTCCCTCCTTCCCTCCTGTAAGCCACCACGCCCAGCATTATATGTGGTATCGAACTCAGGGGATCGAACTCAGGTCCTTGCGCTTGCAAGGCAGGCGCCGGAACCACTGAGCTAACCCTCCGGCCCCTTTTTCTTTTTTTTTGAGACAAGGTCTTGCCAAATCACTAAAGTGCCCAGACTGGGCTCAAACTTGTGATCGTCCTGCGTCAGCCTGCTGGAATGTTGGTATTACAAGTGTGCACCAACATGTCAGTATGTTTGTTTGTTTGTTTAGAGCCCAGTCTCACTGTGTTGCCCAGGCTGGCCTCAAACTCATAATCTGCCTGTCTCAGCCTCCTCCTGAGTAGCTGGGATGACAGGTGTTGCACCACCTCACCGGCTGGCACACTAGGGTCAGCGTTTTTTTTTTTTTTTTTTTTTTTGAGATAGGGTCTCGCTTTGTAGTTCAGGCTGACTCTGAGCTCACTATGTAGTCCAGGCAAGCCTCGAACTCAGCGATCCTCCTGTCTCTGCCTCCCGAGTGCTGGGATTACAGGTGTGAGCCCCACACCTGGCACTGTGGTATGTAGTATTGATTGCTGGTGGGTGTGAGTCTCCATGCCCAGCATTGTATGTGGTTACCAGGGATCGAACTCAGGACCTTGCGCTTGCAAGGCAGGCGCTGGAACCACCGAGCTAACCCTCCGGCCCTCAGCGTTTGTTTTTTATCACTCCCTCCCAGCTCCTCTCCTCTCTTAGACTTTTGGGTTTTCTCCAGCCCCTCCTTCTCCTTTTGCCCTTCCCTTTTGCTGGGTCCCCCTTTGTCAAGATGTGTCCTGTATGTTTCAGAATGTCCCAGTTCCACCCCATGTTTAAGGGCTGACCTTGCTCTTCCAAAGGCAGTTCTCACTTTTTTTTGTTAAATTTGGACTCCTGAGTATAGTTAGTGGCAGATGGCTGTAATTTTAGCACTCCAGAGGCTGAGGATTCAGGAGGATGGGTCTCTGTGAGTTCAAAGCCAGCCTGAACTTGATCCAACTATATTCTTTTTGTGTGTGTGTGGTACCAGGGATCAAACTCAGGCTCTTGTGCTTCCAAGGTAGGTGCAGTACCACTTGAGCTAAGACCCTGACCCCAGCCTGAACTTTATAGTGAGATCCAAAACAGTCTCAGTGGGTAGCCTCAGGTGCCCAGCAGTCCTCACCACCGCTGCCCCGCCCTCTGTGGATGGTTGTGTATCACCCTCTGTACCTCTTTGCCCTTTCTGTACCACGTGTGTCTCTGTCTCCCGGAAAACAGCCCCAGTTCATTCAGGAAGTATTTCTCCTATGCCATCACCTGCCAGGCACTATCTCAAGCTGGGAGGAAGAGGGCAGAGACCTGCCCTTTGGTTTCTGCCTTCCCACACTGCCTAGCACCTTATTTCCATGGTGCTCTTGGAGACTTGTGCTCATAGTTCTTCCTATTACCTTGGCGTGCGGGGGACCAAAGAGGGCTGAGGCTGGCATGGCTGTGTTCCTGGGTACACATGTGTTCTGCAGGCCTGGGTCCAGCTTGGCCGTAGTCAGGCTTAGCTTTGCAGACTGCTCCAGATTGCAGCAGGACGTACACTGGCAACCCTCTGGAGAATGTGACCCAATGTCACCCCTTGTGTGCGAATAAGATAACAACAGCTGTCAGGCTCTGAACAGAAAAAAATAACATCTGACATTCCACCAATCTCTAGCAGTCATTTTCTTTTTTTTTTTTTTTTGTAGCAGTCATTTTCATTTTCAAATCTTTGCCCATTCCCAAATTGTTGCTTTGGGCTGTTGGAATGTAGGAGTATTCGAAGGTTCAAATAATAAAATGGGTGTAGTGGTACAGGCTATAATTGCAACATTTGGGAGGTTGAGGCAGGAGGATTAATTTGAGTTCAAGGCCCAGACTACACAGGGAGACATTGTTCCAACCCCTCACCCCCACCCCAGTAAGGCCAAATAACAGCCTTGCTGAAGGGCCAGGTGGTGGTGAAGGTTGGCTTGGGAAAGGAAGGGATTACATGGCTTCTTTGCTGTTCACTAGTCCAGTCCCCAGGCCATGAGCACAGCCCGCCCAGCTGTGGTTTCCCTGCCCCTCTCCAAGCAAGTTGTTTCTCTAGCTCAAGGGTAAATATTGACGTGTTTGGGTTTCAGACGCCTGCCCCTGGATACTCCTGCAGGACTCCTGCGGGGCTAGAAGCCACACGGAGTTCTCTTGAGAGCCAGAGTTACTTTTGGACCATCTATAAAGCGCCAGAGCCACTCACTGAGTCCTCGCAGTGGTCAGCACTGTGCCAGCCTCTGCACCCTGGGGGGGATGGGGGCAGAGTCTGGGCTCTGACTGGGGAGCAGGGCTCGCACCCTGGGATTGCCAGAGGGCTGTGTGCAGAGCCATCTCCTGGACTCCGCAGGAGCATTCTTGCTTGAGTGGGAAGTGGTCCTCCATGGCTGCCGGATCCTTTCCAAAACT
Organism: Thryonomys swinderianus; assembly: GCA_004025085.1. NCBI lineage: Eukaryota > Metazoa > Chordata > Mammalia > Rodentia > Thryonomyidae > Thryonomys > Thryonomys swinderianus. Next base: position 21,613 of record PVIC010008547.1, read on the forward strand.
TCAGTTCTTGGTTTTCAATGGAATTCACTCCAGTGCCAGCATGTCAGCTGCAGACAATGGGCCATGGGGGCCGGCAGGAAAGGGAGCTTGGCCCATGCTCTCTGTGAGGAAGAGATAGAGCAGGGGTGGCTGAGGAGGACGAGGAGGTAGGAGGGAGGGAGGAGCTGTGGTTTGCTAATCCTTAGGATTCATCTCTTTATAATGTCCCTGGCCCTGCTCCTAGATCGCGGGTTCTCCTAGGGACTCCTGCCCTGGGTCTCTGTCACACTTACCCAGAGCTCAGTGCTTTTCTTTCTTTTCTATTTTTTTGATACTAGAGAATGCACCCAAGGCCTTTGCACTCAGCTATATCCCTGTTTTCATTTTGATCCTATATCTGTTTTCATTTTCATTTTGATCCATGTGTAGGCGCAAGACCCTGTCTCAAACAAAAAATAAATTTAAAAAGGGCTGGGATGTGGCTCAGTGTGAAGACCTTGGGTTCAATCATCTGTACTATAGGGGGAGACAAAAAATATTGAGACAAAATCTCACTAAGTCTCTAGGTTGCCCAGGTAGGTCTCAAATTTAATCTTCTTGCCTTAGCTTCCCAGAGTGCTGGGATTACATCCTGAGCCACTACATCTCCTGAGCCCTGGGCCTTTCTCCCCCTCGAATGAGACTTTCCCTCTCCCTGTTCTCTCCCCTTCCTCATCTCGGACCCTGGCCTTCTTTTCACAGTCCACTGAAAGGAGCTGGGTTTTACTTAGTTGAAGCTTCGCCATGGGAAACATGAGGGTGGTGGGTCTCACCTCATTGAGTTGGGCCCCAGGGAAAACTGGCCAAGCAAAGGTGGCAGGAACCCAGAGGCCAGCATGGTTGACGCTTCCAGGAGGAGAGGGAGTAACTGTGGGTGCTGACCTGAGGAGCTGGCTGGGCCAGGAGGCAGAACTGGCCTGACTGGTCAGGGACTGAGGAGGGAGATCTGAACCCAAACTTCACAGCAGCTCAAGAGAAGTAGTCAGGCAGACTATCATATGAACTTGTACCAGAGTACCTGCTGGCCCTGTGGAGTGAGTCTCTTCGCAGTTTGGCCTCCAGGTGCACACTGGGTAAGGGCCAAGTGTGGGCTATCAGGGAAGATGGGGTCCTGGGAAACTTAGAGGATGCTAAGATGCTGGAAGCCAGACCTGACTTCCTCTCTGTCTTGCTGGGCAAGAGGAGCAGCCAGAGACACCCTGGCTTCACTCACCCACAGTGCCAGCCCTTCACCTTGCACATGGCAGTGTGCTATAGCTAGAGGGATGCTGTCACCATATGCTACACTCATGCACAGTCTGCGGGAGAGAAACTTAAGTTCTCACTGAGGGCTGGGTGGGGGCTCCTGCAGCTCTGACCTTGGGCTTGGTGCCAGGCAGGGAAAGAGTTGGAGCGATGCCAGCAGCAGGCGAACGAGGTGACGGAAATCATGCTCAACAACTTTGACAAGGTCCTGGAGCGTGACGGGAAACTGACAGATCTGGAGCAGCGTTCAGACCAACTCCTGGACATGGTGTGAGGCCTGGGAGCAGGGAGGAGAGGGGAGAGGCTTGGTGAAATCCTCAGGGAGCTCAGGCTGTGCTTAGAGCCTCCAGACTTGGCAGGGAGAGGGACTGTTGAGGGCTAGTATGGGGCCTCTAGATTTTCCGAAGCACTCAAGTATAGATACAGAATAGATAGATCTCACAGAACAAGAAGTCCTTGGTTTTAGCTGGGCATGGTGGCACAGTCCTGTAATCTCAACATTCTGGAAGGCTGAGGCAGGACGAAAACAAGTTTGAGCCTAATCTGGACAACTTAGTGAGCCTTTGTCTCAAAATAAAAAAAATAAAATAGCTTGAGGATGTGGCCCAGTTTGAAAATAAAAAAAAGAAGAGGAAGAAGAAGTCATTAGCTTAAAGCTGTGAACCATTCTAAGGACTGGGGACCAGCACTGTTAACTGGAGGTGCTTTGATAGGGCTGAAGTCAAGGGCTGCACGAGTGTCTCAAACCAGGAAGCAGGCAGTGTGGGTGGAGAAAGGGCAGGGTGAGGAGGGCGTAGGAGGAGAGCAGGACTTGCAGGAATGTGGTTGGGAGGCCCCGTATAGATTACTAACTCCCACCCTGTGTCTGGGGCATCCACAGAGCTCTGCCTTCAGCAAGACAACCAAGACCCTGGCTCAGAAGAAGCGCTGGGAGAACAGACGTTGCTGGATCTGCCTGGGGCTGGTGGTGGCTGGTTTTCTGCTCATCCTTATTGTGCTGCTGGTCATCTTTCTCCCACAGAGCAGCGGGGACACTGGGGCCCCACAGGCCCAGGACGCAGGCACTGTCTCAAGGCCTGAGGACTGACCCATCTGGGCCTGGAGAAAGGGCCTGGTGGTCACAGTGGCCAATTCTGGTCTCCAGAGAACCCTGGAGTTTGCTTTTGACAAAGCCACTCTAGTGAGAGCTGAAGGGTAGCTGTGATCTGTGTACCTGTGTGTCACATCGTGCCACTGATTGGCCCTTGAGGGCAGCCTGCTAACCCGCCATGCCTGGCCAGCCCCACCTGAAGCTCAGTAAAAGCTGCTGTCTGGCTAAAAGATCATGCATGTGTGTCTCAGGTTGGTTACTCCCATTTCATCTCCACCCCTCTAGATGGCCCTCCTTTTCTCTTCCCCACTTGCATCGACTCCTACACAGACATACCTTCCTGGAGTGTGGGTGGGTGCAGAAACAACAGCCCCCAGACCAGCCCCTGAAGCCTGTTTGCCTGAAAATGAAATTTAGTTTTGATATCATGAGGTACTCAGAAAATTAATAGAACTCTAGATGGAAGGGCAAAGAGGAAGTACTAGAGATGCTTTTACGAGGCTTGTAGGTTCAGGTAGGCTTCCCCCTCTGAAAGGTCTCCCTCTCCAGTTTCTCACCCTATGTCATGTTCTTCTTTTAGCTTCACACTAGATTGCAAATGAGGCAAGTGGAGAGAAAACAAGGAGACTAATCTGGTGTTGTCATCCAGGGTCACAAAAGACTGGTTCTGTAGGAAAGAACTCAGGTTTAGTGTCCTGGGCCACACAGCCAGGCAGCTAATACCTGATGGGCCGCAGGCAAGGGCATAAAGGAAGAAAAGAAAGCAGCAAGACCGCGTAAGGAAGGCAGCCTCTGTCTTGGTTATTTAACTGCAGTTCAAACTCAAGTGTGAGTGGCAAGGGGAATTAAGGGTCAAGTGTGTACAATGAGCAAGTCCTTGCTAGGAAGAGTGAGAGCTATGGACAGAAACAAGAACAAGCCCTGAGAGTTCTGTAAAGTTTACTTTGCCTAACCTGTTACTTTTGTTGGGTTTATTGGCATTTTCCTGTCCTGGGAAAGGCTGAGGAAAGCACTTAGCCTTGCAGTTAGTTAGCAACACCACTCCTAGGCTGTGCCAGTTTGGGCAAACCATTTGTCAGACTCAGGTTTTAAGTGTGTAACAAGGGACTGGAGCATAGTCCAGTCATTAGCATGCTACTGAGAGACCCTGGGTTCGAGGTGGGTAGGTGGGAGGTGAGATAAGGATGGTTTAGCTTCTAGGACTATAGCTTAGCTTCCAGGATTATTGAGAGGTTACTGATGCTGTGTGTAAAATATCCATCCATGAGAATAAATCACGAGCACAGTAATTCTCAACTATGCTGACAATACAGTCACCTCCAAAATTTATACTGTCCCATCAGGGTGATGGTGCGCGCCTGTGATCCCAGCCTTCAGGAGGCAGAGGCCAGAGGACCACAAGGCCAGCCTGAACAACATCGCCTCAAAAAACCAAAACAGGGGCCGGAGATTTAGCTCAGTGGTTCCGGTGCCTGCCTCGCAAGCGCAAGGTCCTGAATTTGAACCCGGGTATCCACATACAATGCTGGGCGTGGTGACTCATACTCACCAGCAATCAATATCACATACCACAATGCCGGGCATGGTGGCTCACGCCTGTAATCTCAGCACTCGGGAGGCAGAGGCAGGAGGATTGCTGAGTTCAAGGCTTGCCTGGGCTACATAGTGAGCTACAAAGCGAGACCCTGTCTCAAACAAAACAAAACAAAAGGCTAGGGACGCAACTCAGTGCGAAGGCCTTGGGCTCAATCCTCAGTACCACAAAAACAAAACAATTCAAACGAAACAAAAGTAGTTTTCTGGACTCTGGACTGCCCAAGAGGTTGACCAACAGGCTAAAGGTCACAGAGTTCCAGAGCTCGAGAGGCCTCAGGTTATCTCGGTTAGGGATGCTTGCTCCATCCTTTATCTTATGCCTAACAACAGGAAAATATGCAGGAATTCCCAGCCCCCGGATCGGGGGAGGAATCACGTGTAAACTGACCCAACTAGAGTTGGGGGGGAATCGCCGAAGAGTAGTGGGAAGCGCCGACTTTAGGTTTGCGAACTTTCAAAAAGGGCCAGCGCCTCCCAGTGTCCCTGGAAGTGTCTTTTAGCACCTCAGGCCTCCGGTACAAAGATTTTTCAGCCCAGACACAGGCTTCTTGGGGCACTACTGATGACCACGTCAGAAATCCTTAGGAATTCACTCTTTCTCCGACTCCATTGGCTTTTAGTTTATGATCACCTGACTTATGTGACCAACGAAAGGCGGCAGAATCAGTACTTCCGCTTTAGCAATCCACTATGCTCACCATTGGCCCGCCTCTCTCAATTCGCCAGTTTATTGGCCAGAGCTGTCAGGAGGCAATCTAGGTTGCAAGGGTTGTGTCAGTCGGACAGCCGGACAGCCATGGCGTCTTATTTTGATGAACACGACTGTGAGCTGACAGAGCAGGAACGCGAGGCCGGATTCAACATGCTGCTGCAGCTCGCAAGGTGGGTGCGGGAGGAGGGGTCTGGGGGGCTGAGGCCCAGACTGATGTCTAGTTTCTAGTCGGGCTGGCTGGAGAAGGCTGTCTGGGGACACCAGCAGATTCTGGGGAGGATGGATGAAAAATCTGGTGTTGGGCACGGTGTCGATAGTTCGGGTCTTCCTCGACAGGAGCGGGCAAGGGACTGGGGGAAGGACTGAGCTGGAGAGCGAAGATCTTGATAACCTCTGCAAAGCAGGGAGAAGGCGGGTCATGGTGGTTGGGTAGGGGTCATGCTTGTGTGAACAGCAAGCAGGGAAGCCCACTGGCGACTTGGAGTTGACTTTATCAGACCATTCCTACGGAGCCTGAGTCACTTCCGTAACCTGTTTCCTCATGCGTGAAATGAAAACAGTCTGTAGCTGGGTTGTTTGGTAAGAGCTGTAGACCATTTCACACTGTCCTCTGTATCTAATGGGCTTCTAAATACTAAAGGTAGTTATTAATAGTAGCTGTGCAGCGTATTTATCTATAAAGGCAGACGTGGGACAAAGAGAAAGTATAGTTTTCACTGGCTCTGATTTGGCATCCTCCTTCCTAGATCAATTTCCAGTATGATGGATTTTCACGACCTGGGATTGGTAGTAGATTGGGATCACCAACTCCCTCCGCCTGCTGCCAAAGCTGTGGTTGAAAACCTCCCGAGGACAGTTATCAGTGGCTCTCAGGCTGGTGAGAACACTAATTCCTTTTCCTCTTTGAAGCAAGTCTGCCAGACTCACCTTTTACCCCAAGCCCTTCAGTTTTCCAGGTCAGGCTGGGGCAAGAGCACTGCTCAGGAGTGGGAGCAGGGATTGGGGCAGGGTAGGGCTGTGGCGGCTCTCCTGATCAGCACTCCCTCCTCAAGATCTCAAGTGCCCCGTGTGTCTTTTGGAATTTGAGGAGGAGGAGACTGTCATTGAGATGCCTTGCCATCACCTCTTCCATTCCAGCTGCATTCTGCCCTGGCTAAGCAAGGTACTCCTTCCCCTCTTCCAGCACTCCCCGCCCAGGGCTCAGTACTCGGGGTTCTCTCTGGTCACAGACCGTACAACTATTTAAAACCGAAAAACTTGCAGCACCATGCCCGCCTCTACAATTTCTAGTTAACCTTCCATTGGTGGGAAATGGGAACAGGGAAGAGTAATTTAGCTTGGACCAGACCCAGGTGGAAAACTGTCCTACATTTCAGACCAATTCCTGCCCACTTTGCCGCCTTGAGCTGCCTACTGATGATGACGCTTACGAGGAGCACCGGCAAGATCAGGTAGGGGCTGATGTATCTTGCTCATTCCATTCCCCGTTCCCAGCAACCTTGGATAGGTCTCAGAATCCCTGGCTCTGGCCACCTTTCCGGCATTTGTGCTGAGGACAACCACCTTGGCACTGTGGATGCTTAAGGGATTGAAAACCCACAGACCCTGTCCTATGACAGTGCCCCACTCCCTCACCCAAGTCTTCAGACTGGCCCTCCCCAGTGCTTTTTCCTCCAGGCTCGAAAGGAACAGCAGCAGCATCGGCTGGAGAGTCTCCATGGGGCCATGTACATGTGAGGAGGCAAAGGCTGAGCACAATCCCACCTCTCTTGCACCTCGAGTCCTCATTAAAGGTTTCTTTACCTGCTTGGCTTCTGCGTTGCTCTTGGGCTAAGTAGGGCTCCTGCACCTTACACCACATCCCTACTGCTACTGGAGAAAGTGAGCTGCACAAGAGAAATGCAGGCTACATTTCTCCACTGCTCGCCTCTTGGACCTCTGTGTTTGTTCAGTCAAGTACCCCGTATGTTTGTGACAAGGTCTCACTATATAGTTCAGGTTGGTCTTGAAGTCACTATGTAGCCTAAGCTGGCCATAACCCAGCAATCAGTCCTCCTGCCTCAAGTCTCCAGAGTGCTCAGACTACAGACATGTGCCTGTATAGCTATTTAAAACTGATAATCTAATTTGCAACACCACGTTCACCTCTCCAATTTCTAGTTAACCTTGGAACCGTTAGTTAACCTTGAACTCTTGGGGAGTTTTTGCTTCACAGAGAGAACTTTAACATTTTAAAGTTGCCCTCTGTATCTAGCCCCCCTATCCCACTAAGGAATCAGTTTAACCCAGATTCTGAGGTGGGGGAAAGGGCTTCAAGCCCTTGTATTTGAACAACACTTGGCAAACCAAGTTTTTTTTCCCCCGAGACAGGGTCTCACACCGTGTGATTTAGGCTGGCCTCAAATTCAGTGATCCTTTTATCTCAGCCTTATGAGTCCTGGGACTGAATGCCAAACTCCTGTCCTTAAAGAACACTGGACACTTGGGGCTTACCCAGGAAAGAGGAGCTTTCTCCCACTGCTTGCTCTGGGAAAGCCACTTGGACCAGCCTTCCCTGTCTCTTGAGAACTGACTACAAACATGCAAATTAGAGTTCTTTTAATAGATATAAAAAAGTACTAAAATACCCATGTGGTTCTGCTGTGTTATTTGCCCTAAAGAAAGTGAGGGGCAGAGTGAAGAATCCCAGTATAGCTCAGTGGGCCCAGAAATGGATCTTTCCTGTAGGCTAAGGCATGTTCCTCCCACCCCCAGACTGGAATCCCTCTTGCTGTTCCCAGCCCCCCATTCCTGCAGCAGACAACCCCAGTGGTCTGGCTGTATCACTGGGAGTAGAAGGCACCTGAAGGGCTGGCTGGGTGAGGACGGTGACCTTTAGACATAAAACAATACTGTGGTTCAGGGAGCAGGCCATACAGCCAAGGCAGCTGGCCAGCCTGCCCCTCTCTGGCACAGTGGATGTGGGATGGCCATTTCTCCAGGAGCGAGGAAGCCCAGATCCCAACAGAACACTTTCTGAAAGCTGTTTTTGGTACAAAAAAAGAGCAAAGAAGAGATGGGTGTTGTGGAGGCCGGGCCAGCCACCCTCCTGACCTCAGATCATGGCAATGTTCTCAGGGGCACAGTTGAGGTGGGTGGAAGTGCTGCTGCTCCCCGAGGACTTGCAGGCCCGGCTAGGGGCAGGCTGCAGTGCAGCCACCAGTGTGTCTGAGGAGACTGCCCCAAACTCGTAGCTGAAGGTGCCATAGAAAATGAGGATATCAATGACGAACACCCACTCGCACAGAGCTGCCCCGTGCTGTAGCTGAGAACTCTCATGGACGAAGAAGACACCGCCTGGGATGGGGCTAAGGAAATGTTGGGTAGAATGCATGGGAACCCACAACACCTCTCTGTAGGCCCAGACACTTACGTAGGCTTCTCTGGGGAGCACAAGTCCATTGTGGTCAGTGTTGTGGGAAGGCAGGCCCCACCCCAGTGGGGTTTTTGAGAGCCTGAGCTAGAGGATGAATTCCTGGCTGCCCTGTCTTGGAAGGATACTGAGGACCAGGGTGACGAAGGCGATGACGGCCAGCACACTTCGCAGGTAGGCCACAGCCAGATCCAGGGGTGCAGTGGCCCCATGGTAGGAGAGCACACAGTGCAGGCAGGCAAAGAGCAGCCCCGCAGGCAAGGCCACACCGGCTCCAACGTAGTGCAGAGACTTGGCATGGTCCACCTGGCCCAGACAGATGGGCTAATCCATGAGGTGGCCCCACCCTTCGCCCCCTCCATCATTCTTGTTCCCCCTTCCTTCTCCCTCCTTTCCCCAGTCCTCCCTCAACCTCTAGCTTTAGGGGGCTGCCTGGGCAGGCATCGTGGTCCTACTAGGGGAGTTGAAGGTTGCCAACCTGAAAGTTGCCAACCACTACGAGGCCCGCAGCATTGGTGCAGCCCATGATGAGTGCTGTGGTGTTCACCCAGGAGTGCCGGCTCTGCTCCAGGAGCTGCCCGTACCGCAGGAGGCAGATCAGGGCCACTGTGGAGGGAGTGCATGGCTGGGGCCAGCCCAGCGCCTTCTATCGCCCCGCCTGCCCGCCAGTTCCCCAGAGACTTCATGCTCCTTCCCCTGACCCTCGCCCCAGGGCCAGAGGGGCTGGATAGCAGGTATGAACTACATTTCCTCAGGCTCATCAGCTGGTGGCTAAGTGGGAGTCAGGGTTTGAAAGGCTTTCAAGGGACAGGAGAGAAGCTGCCTCTCTTACCTTAGCACCTGGTGGGGAGGGCTGCAAGGAGCAAGGGCTTCTTGTGCCTTTCTGGGAAGAGGGCGTGTAGGGGCTGAGTCAAAGGGAGAACTCACCCATGAAAGCACCCATGTTGCCAATGAGGCTGAAGAGGCAGCTCTCTGGGGGATATGTGCCACACTTGCTGAGGGGACAGGGCAGGACAGTGAGACACAGATGCACCAGTGACCCCCACGCTGGCCCGCTTTATCAGTGCCTGTTCCTCTGCAGGCAAGCCACTGATTTATGAGGAGGGCCAGTTTCCCTTAGGAACTGAGCCCTTTTCCCTCCCGCCCCCAGCACAGCTTGTGTGTGCGCAAGATAACAAGGTTAACAGCCCTGATGCCACTCCTGCCCTGAAGTCCTTCTGTTTTGCTTTGAACCCGAACCTGGGCTGGGCAAACAGTGCTTGAGCTTAACTCCAGATGTTTCTTACTAGCTCTCAGACCTGTAGGAGTAACTCAGCTTTGATTTCTCACCTATACAAGACCACAATAGTGGCCTCCCTGCTGGGATGATTGGGACACAGTGCTTATAATGTTCTCAGCCCTTAGGGCAAGTAATAACAGTATTTGTTACTAAGTAGTTTAGTGGAATGATTATTCTTGGGCTCTGCAGCTAGTTCTTTGACTCAAGGGTTCTTTGGAAGTCTGGAAGCCTTGGATCTCTCTAACCTGTCCACTTTGCAGGACTTACCTGATGAGAGGGACATCATCCAGGGTGCAGCAGGTCTTGGGGCCCCCTTGCTCAGTGGGGTCAGGAGAGCAGGACTCGTTGTAGGACCTGGCAGGCAGGACACTGAGTAGACTCCAGGAAGGAGCTGGCCCCAGGCCCTTGACCTGTAATGTCGGGCCTCAAAGAGGACCCCCTCCCAGACCTCCCCAGCAGGGACACCAGAGCCCACTCCCCAGGGTCTGCCTGGAAAAGAAGCCAGATGGGTGAAGGAATGGTGGGTGGGGGTAGATAGGCAAGAAGCCATGCCTGGGGACCAATGCCAAAGAGCAGTGAGGCCCAGGGTCTCCATGTGGCTCTTGGCAGCTGAAGGCCCAAGAGGGGATAGAGGTGAAGGGGTCTTTACAGTGAGGCTGACTGCAGTGTGCTCCATACCAGTTCTCCATGGGGCACACGTGGCGGTTCATCACAGCCATGGCATACCTGTAGGAGCAGAACTGTCACCCTGCTCCCATGTCCCTTGCAGCCCAGCCACCCCTGATGGACCCTTCTACCTGGAAATCTGGTCCTGTTCAGCCTTATCATCCTTGCTGAGAACTCTGTGTGTGTGCACGCTCACGCATGTGTTTCTTTTTTTCTTTGAGACAGGGTTACACTTTGTAGTTCAGGCTGGCCCTGAGCTCACTATGTAGCCCAGGCAAACTTCAAACTCAGCAATCCTCCTGCCTCTGCCTTTCAAGTGTTGGGATTACAGGCATGAGCCACCACACCTGGCGTGTGTGTGTTTCTTGATGCGTTCCCTGAGAAGGTGGCATGGCCCCCTACCAGGGTCCCTCTGGAAGTTGCCCTGGCTCCAAGTAGGTCTGCCAAGGCCATCCTGCTGGGCAGTAGTAGTGCCAGCTTGTCCCAAGGGGCTGTGTACCCTGGCACCAGGCCAGGCTTTGAAGACAGTGACCATGAATACCACCCAGGAGCCTACACAGGACAAGGGACTTTGTGTGTGCCCTCCAGCGCCTGTGTCTCCCACTTTACTCACACAGTCCATATGCCAGTAATGGAGAACGCTGACAGGCTGACAGGCAAGAGGATCCAGGCGGTCATGAGGGAGGGGAGCCAGGGTGGTGGAGATGTGGGGGGAGGACGAGAGGTAGGTGAGGAAGAGGGGGCAGGCCCAGCTACCTGGAGGTGGTTTGCTCACAACCATCAGCTGCCCTGGCCTAGGGGGAAAAAGATCAAAGTCCAGGGTCTGCAGACCGGTCAGAGCAGGGGGCGGGGCGGGGGTGGAGAAGGTAGTCGTCAATATCTCCTCCAGAGCTCCTGTTGGGTCTGTGAGGTCCAAACTTTGAGCTAGGGCCACAAAAGAACTGACATAACCCTCTGGAATCCCTTGGCCTTCTGCGGCCCACCCAAATGCCACCGGCCAGCTGAGGCTCGGGCGAGCTGTAACATCTGGAATGGGAGTCACTCTCCCTAGCCAGTAAACCTAAGCCGAGGAGGCTCAGGCCAGGACAATCAAGGGGGTCCGGACTGAGAGCATTGGAGGGCTGGCAGGGCTGGGAGAGCGGTGGCGCGTGGGCAACCACCTGACCGCTGCGCCCCGGCCAAGGGGCGGGCTCACGCGGGAAGCCAGACCCGGTCCCACTCGTGTGGGCTTGCGGGCTCCGGCGTAGGCAGAAGCCCGAGCCCGGCAACCTTCCCGCCAGTCTTCCGACCCGCGGACACCAGCCTCCCTGGGAGGTCCCTGGAGGCCCAGCACAGGGGGAAACCCATACGCACCTCCTCGGAGCGTCCCGCCACCGCCGCGCCCTACTCGGCCCCTCGTGGCGCCGTCTCTGGCTGCGGCCCTCGCAGCAGCCCTGAAAGGTTTAAAGGGCCGGACGGCCCCGCCCCTGGCAGCCCCCGGCCGCGCCGCGCCGCCCGTCGGGACGTGGAGTCCTTGCAGCCCGGGCTCCAGCGCCCGCGCCCCGCACGAGACTACAACTCCCGACCCCCAGCGCTCGCGTCACTGGGGAGACGGGGGCGGTGCTCGGACACCAAGGAACCTGGACGCCTGGGGCTGTGGCCTGGGGACATCTGACACCGAGACTGAGATCCAGAGGTTGGTTGTTTGCGTTTGTGGTTCCTGGGTAGGACCGCTGGAGGCGAAGACTTGAGGCGACTGCCAGCTCTGCCTTCACCTGAGATAGCTGGTCATGGTGTCAATGGCTGCAGCTAGCCCGCTCCACTACCGTGCACGTTTTGCAACTAGGAGCTGCTGACCGGGAGATTTTGGGAGCTCCCTTAGCGCGGAGCCTAGAGTCTGCCTGCGGCCCAGGGGTGAGGTGGGCCCACGGAGGAACCTGCACAAAGCCTTGGGTGATTTTAAGAAATCTAGGCGCGCACAGTTTGGCTTCTGCGTCCTCCAGTTCAGCGGACTGGAGAAGGACTGCTTTTATCAGACACTTATTTTCAGAGTACTGACCAGAAGTCACCATGGCCAACCCGTTTCCCTGATGAACATTTACTTAAAATAAGGCAGCAGATGCCCAAAGGCTATCCATTTAAACTGTTGTAGGTGTTGGTTTGGGATAGGTAAGGATAGGCACAAATTAACAGGGTAAAATGTGGGATTGGTAAGGATTAACAGGACCCGGTGGTGGCAGACAAGGGAGGAAGGAGCGCAGCGCAGAGAAGTCTGGGCAAATGAAACAGGGCTGTATGGGCATAAATAATTAGCTTCACTGAAATTTATAGACCAAGGGCCAGAGATTTAGCTCAGTGGTTCCAGCGCCTGCCTAGCAAGCACAAGGTCCCTGGTTTGATCCCAGGTAACCACAAACAACAAAATCTGGTGTAGTGACTCATGCCCACTAGCAATCAATACCATATACTTCAGTGATGGGTGTGGTGACTCACACTTGTAATACCAGCATTCTGGAGGCAGGTAATACCAGCATTCTGGAGGCAGGGGCAGGAGGATTGCTGAGTTCAAGGCTTGCTGGAGCTGCATAGTGAGCTCAGGGGCATCCTGAACTACAAAGCAAGACCCTGTCTCAAAAAAACTTATAGACCAAGAGGTCCACACTGGGGCTTGCTTGAACATGGGGCCTCGGCATGGACCTACATTCCTAGATGGTTTTTGAAGCAGAGCTTCCCCAAGGCAGCAATTTGCCTGGGATGGGCTTATATTTGCAGTCCTCCTGTTTCAGCCTTTCAGAGGGTGGCTGGACAGTCTTATGATTGAAAGGGGAAGTATACTTCCTTCACTTAGTAGTGAGCTGGGCTTGACTAAAAGGCAGCCTTAGCATGTGGTAGAGTCCTGAGGAGACCACTCTGGGGCAGATCATTAACCCAAGGGTGGATGGCTCCAGACTGTCAGCAACAGGAAGCAGCAACCATGGTGAGGCAAAGGTTATGTGCAGAAACAGGACCCTGTACTGCACAGAAAGAGCAAAATAAACTACAATGGTCCAAAAAGGGAGAAACCTTTTGTCTCCACTGGAAGTTTGGAATGGAGGGCCCTCTTCCCACTCTCATCAGGACTAGTTCATCCAGGGCTGGGAAGTAACAGGGATGTGCGGTGATCACTGTGTAAGAACACATGGTTCAATAGGCCAGGGGGATGAAATCCCACCTAACCTCTGCTAGACTGAAGGACAAAAGGGTTCCTTTTTATTTTTTTTTATGGTAAATTCTTATTAAACTGCCCAGGTTGGCCTCAGACTTGGCACTCTGCTTCAGCCTTGGGAGTGCAGGGGAAGACCACCACTCCGGGCTCAGGGTGACTCTCATTCACAATGTGGCATTATATTCCTATCCATCTACATTGCCACCTGAGCAAGGGCTCTTACTACTTACTGTATCTTACTGAGTTTGCATCCCTGTCATCAACAAGGAGCACGCTGTTCTAGTGTGACATTAGGGTAAGACACTGTTAGCACTTCTAGGCTTAGTATGACAATGTGACTAGTTACCAAGTAGAATTACTCCAAGATAAAGTCCCTGTGGTAGAGGGACTCTTTAAGGGTACTTGAAGGGAGTAATGCGTCAGGTAAGAAGCAGGACCAGATGTCTTTGAAAACCCCTTGTAATTCTACCAGTATGTGAGTCTAGGTGTTATGTTTCAACCAGGACAGGTCCCAAAATAGTAAAGCAAAGCCAGTGATGAGATGTGCAGTACTGATTTTGAGGGGGAATGACCTCAGGACAGCATTTAATCTCCACTTCCCCATGTACACAAGTGATTTCACAACTCTTGGCAAAAATAATGCTGTAAAAATAGTTTATTAGTTACAAAAAGTACTATATTTGAAAATACCCTCCCAGGATTTTCAAGTAATTTGCACACTTCATTTTATTCATTCACACAGCAGAAACACTGGAAACAAGAAAATGAAACATATGGCTTTTTGTATGCTTAGCACCGCGACACAGCCAGTGCCACCAGCCTCCTGTTGTGTTGGCTGACAGGCAGAGAAGCCATTCAAATGCTCAAGAGGTTCTGCCTTCCAGCATTACTCCAACTTCTAGGGAATCGTGGGAAGTGTGCTCATGGCTATTTGGCCATGTAATTCCTCAGAGAGGGCAGGAATTTGAAGGATAAAATATCTCAACTGTCAACATTCTAGGGTTGTTTATTCAAAGGGCTGGAAGGTAGATGGGTAATCTGTCTTTATTCCTCTTTCTACACAGAGCCACATGGGGATCTATTATACTGCCAAATGCACAGCAGGCTGGATCCACCACTCCGAAGGGCTTCTTCACATCAGCATTGGGCAGTGCCCTCGGAAACCAGGGTGAAGGAATGGCCCTTTTGTGCCCACACTGGACCCAATGGCTGGCTGTGCTCCAGAGGCTCCTACTCTGTGTTTGTACAGCTTTATATTCTTTTCCCTTCTTGTATTACATTCTTCAAAGACCTCCATGCTTGCCAGTGGGATACTACTAGAGCTCTAGTGTTGACTCTTTTTTTTTTGAGACAGGGTCTCGCTTTGTAGTTTAGGCTGGCCCTCAGCTCACTATGTAGCCCAGGCAAGCCTGGAACTCAGCAATCCTCCTGTCTCTGCCTCCTGAGTGCTGGGATTACAGGCATGAGCCACCATGCCCGGCACTGTGGTATGTGGTATTGATGGCTGGTGGGCGTGAGTCCCCATGCCTAGCATTGTATGTGTTCACCGGGATCGAACTCAGGACCTTGCACTTGTGAGGCAGGCAGTGGAACCACTGAGCTAAATCTCCGGCCCGTGTTGACTCTTTTTTTGTTTTTGTTTTTTTTTTGAGATAGGGTCTCACTATGTAGTTCAGGCTGGCCCTGAACTCATGGTGATCCATCTGCCTCAGCCTCCAGAGTAGACGGATACAGGTACACTCTTCCATGCCTGGCCATAGTGTTTACTCTTGCACAGCCCAAAGCTCCTGTGCACAAGCTTCCTTCTATCAGTAACATCAGCCATTGTGGTCCAGGAAACACAAAGCCTTAAAATCCAAGTTCACCTTCAGTTAATGAACCAGCATTCCCTGTTCAATGGGCATGAGATGATTTTAAATTTTTTTTTTTTTTTTTTTTGAGACAGGGTCTCGCTTTGTAGTTCAGGCTGGCCCTCAGCTCACTATGGAGCCCAGGCAAGCCTTGAACTCAGCAATCCTCCTGCCTCTGCCTCCCGAGTGCTGGGATTACAGGCATGAGCCACCACACCCGGCATGAGATGATTTTTAAAAGAACATTTTTAAAAAGATAGCCAAGAACATAAAAAGTCAAATGAATGTTGATTCTAAAGGAGTCTGTTGGAAACCTTCACCTAGTCCAAGGCTGCTGCAACTGTACATGTCTAGAGCCTGTAGAAACACTGGACATGCTCATTGATGGCAAAACATCAATTTTTGAAACAGGCAAAAGATGTCTGTGGCAAGGCTGGTAAATTAGCTGAACAGTACACTGTAAATATTAGGTAAAAATTATAGTGCTTTCTCAGGCAGAAAATATATTTGTACTTGATAAGCAAAGTTCCTCAAAGAAACAAAGTTTAAAAGCAAACAGTTTCTATAAGTACCTGAGAGGGTTTTTGGAAGGATCACATGACAGATGCTTAAAAATACACAATGGGTACACAACACGTACATACTACCTTGCCCTCTCCAAGAGACAGGAATGAAGGCAGGTACTGTGTCTCTAAGGTACTTATCAAGTCTTCTTTTCTATAATAAAACCAGGAAATAGGTGATTCAGCTGTGAGAAGACAGAGCCCCAAAGTGTTTCCAGACTAAGAAATCAGAGTTCCAGTGAAATTCTATGTTCCAAGTCATAAAATCTGTTGAAGAACTGGAAGACTAAAATATCTGGGTGCCTGACCTGCAGCAAAAGAAAGTAAAGTTTGGTCCAGACGTAATGGAGAGATAACACTATAAATCCAAAGGCACTTCTTGCACAGTTGCATAGAGGACAAAGATTTAAAAGCAGAACTGAGCCCCAGGCTGCAAGTTTAAGGCACTTAACCCTGGGCCAGCACTGTGGGTCTGGAGTACTCTGGTCCCTGGGCATCTTCATAACCAGGCCCTTGTAACTCACCACCTCACTCACTGTGCCAGTATTCTTCGGGCACTGCAAGCTGTGGTTCTGTGCTTTGTAGCTTAATGGTGTAGCTGAAGTTGCTGCCTTGCCACATTTCCGAGCAGACTGATTTTCAGGGGTGCAGTGCCCTCAGGTGTCCTTAGAAAAAAAGATGCTGAGATGAAACAGGATGATCCTGAGACCCTGCGGTGGGGGCTTTTGTTTCAGTAAGTCTCAGAGCTCACAGGTGCACATACACCCAACATCGCAAGTCACTGAGGGTAAGCTATTTGCTAGAGAACAAATACATTGGTACACAGGATGTCCTGTGGACTTCAGACCTTGGTCTAACCTTTTTTTTTTTTTTTTTTTTTTGAGACAGGGTCTCGCTTTGTAGTTCGGTCTGGTCCTGAGCTCACTATGTAGCCCAGGCAAGCTTTGAACTCAGCAATCCTCCTGTCTCTGCCTCCTGAGTGCTGGGATTACAGGTGTGAGCCACCACGCCCGGCATTGTGGTATGTGGTATTGCTTGCTGGTGGGCGTGAGTCACCATGCCCAGCATTCTATGTGGTTACCAGGATGGAACTCAGGACCTTGCGCTTGTGAGGCAGGCACTGGAACCACTGAGTTAAATCTCCGGCCCCAACCCTTTTTTTTTTTTTTTTCCCCATATGATGCTAGGGATTAAAACCAGGGCCTTACACATCCTAGCTACATGTTCTATCACTGGGCTACAGCCACAGCTTTTGGCCAAAACCTGTGTTAAAAAGTGTTCCCTAAGGACCAGGAGCTTAGCTCATTGGTAGAGTAGTTGCCTGCAATATAAAAGGCCTTGTATTTCATCCCTAGCACTGGTTTTTTTGCTTGTTTCTAAGTTCTCTAGGTCTAAGTTCTCTAGGAAGAGCATTACTACTCTTAGGGATAAGCATCTGAGTTACATAGTGCCAGGAAGTAACAAAGGAGAAAACATAGGGCAGATAAAGGGAATCATGTTTACTATTGCTATGGCACTATTTACGAATTTTCTTCAAACTAAGGCTCCAAACATGCAATTATATTACTAATGTTGGGTTTCACTTCATATATATGTTCAAGATTGTTCTCATAATTGGAGAGTCAGTTTTAAAAACTTATTTTGATTAATTTCCCTTTAGTCTGAGCAGTGGCAGTCTATTCACAGCTAGAGATGAGAATTGAGCTGCAATTTTTTTACTCTAGCCAAGGCAGGTTTAACTGCAGGAAATCTTAGCACTTAAGCCCCGTATCTTCTTTTTTTTCCTTTTTTTTTTTCCCAGTATCTTCTTCCTGAGGCAATCTAGAGTGCAAAGCACAGAGTCTGCAAGCAACCAGGAGAAGCCATAGAATAGGAAACAGACATCCTTTCAAGTGGCTTCAGAAACACAGGTCTCCCACTGTAATGGTAGCAGAACCACTGGGAGAACTTGTTAGAAAGACAGATTTCCAGAACAACCCCCCACCCCCACCCCACCCCGCCACCAAAGTCCTGAGCAGTAGAACTGCAGAGTCATGTTGGGGGGGGTGGTGGAGAAGAACTAAGGAATTCTACCTGTACCAAAAAAAGGGAAAGGGGAGGAGAAAAAAAGATGGAGGAAAATGGGTAGAAGTTAACAGAAACATGAAAAAGAACCATAAAATAACAAACAAGGCCCTTGGGAGCAGGGTGGAGCATGGCTCTTAGAACATGCAGGCATGTCACTTCAGTAAGACAGCAAGCAGTATGTTGGGAAAAAGCTCCATAAACCCTGACTTCCCTACATCTCTGCTTCCACAAGTTAGCTACACAAATCCTCAAATGATTCCAGGGATGTTTGGCCAGGCAAATATGTCAATATGTAAGAAAGAATTACTGCAAGAGAGATGGGCCAGGAGTAGTTTTGCAACACTCCCATGGATGCAGCAACAGGAAGGGTCTCAAGATCAGACAGACTGGCCCTGGCATCCCCAAAACGAGCTCCGTGGGCAGAACTCTTCCAAGTGCAGTGATTCCGGCCTGGGAAGACAGCCTTCCACCTGGTCAGCGTTGGCTCTGGCGCTTTGTCATTTCCTCCTGGATACGCAACTTGAGGGCCTCTCGCATGGGTGCATCCAGAGGAGTATGTGCTGACACCTCCTCACTCACCTTTCCTGGGTCATCGTCCTACATGGAGGAAGTCAGGAAGCTTAGGGTCTAGTCTCTCTCAGAAAGGCAACTTGACCTGTTCCTAGACCACTCTCTCATAGAACTTGGCTCAAGGTTTCTTGCCAGTGCCTGTCATTTCTCAAGTAACAGTGATCCTCAACTAGGGAGCCACAACTCCTATTCTCTTTGTGGACAATCAGTGTGGCAGCATCACCCAGCCCCTGTGAAGCAATGGTTTCCCACTGGCCTGAATGCAGAGAGTGGCTCAGGGTCTGGCAGTGATTTCTACTGCACCCTAGGGCCTTCTGGCTGCAACTGTTTCCATAAAGCATACCTGATACACGATAACTGATGTGACCTCTCCACTGTCAGCCTCATATTCCAAGCAGAAGAGCTGATGGCCTGAAGGCTCCAGTTCTGACCCACCGCTGCTGCTTTCACCGGACTCCTCACAGTCTGGGTTAACTGGGGCTGTAAAGCCATCTGGAAGGATGAACCAGAGTTGGGGGGGCGGTGCTGCTAAAGCCCCTGCCCACAGAGATGAGGTGGGAAATAATGAGGTAAAAGAAAGCCCCAATCTTCTGATGGCCCCTGTGTGTGTATGTGCCTCCTGAGCCATCAATACGAAATTTTTACTTCCCTTGCCAGCACAGTCGTGGTAGTACATGGGCGCCCCTGTCCAGCAAACAGGACTGCAAGGTAGTGGAAGGGTGGAGAGAGCTCTCCCTGGATTCTCATCCAGGTTCTGTCATTTACTAGGTCTAAAGTCTTGGACATGTTACTTAACATCTCTGTGCCTGTTGCCTGTGAAACAAATGATAAAAATCCTCAACTTACAGAGTCCTGCAGACTCAACAGATTAATATATGTAAGACCTAAAATCACTTTAAAGAATGTTGCTGGGCGTGGTGGCTCACGCCTGTAATTCCAGCACTCAGCAGGCAAAGGCAGGAGGATTGCTGAATTCGAGGCTTGCCTGGGCTACTTAGTGAGCTCAGGGCCAGCCTGAACTACAAAGCGAGACCCTGTCTCAGAATAACGAAGAAAAAAAAAAAAGAATGTTTAATAGTGTCATATAACATTTTCTCTGTGATTTACAGGTCACAAGGAATCTGGGGAAATGGCTGTTTTCCCAGGGTAATTCCGTAATTGTGTCTTAGTCGCTTATACCGGTGTCAGGCTTTCTGATAGGCAGTGGAACTGCTATACTGGTCATGGTGCGACAAAAAGGTAAAAAAAGGATCCCGTGCAGGTTCCCGGCTACCCTCTGTAATGGCAAAGCTTAGCTTGCGCCAGGGGCTGTCTCAGTTCTACTGAGCAGCTATGGGGTCCGCTGAAGCGCAGGCTCAAGTCAGGGGCGAGGAGAGCCGAGGCCCGGTTCTCCTGAAAGGGCAAGGGGGCGCGGTGGGCGGCCCTCACCTCGGCGGCGTGGCAGGTACACCTGCAGGTCTGGCTTGCGGGGCCGCGTGGGTGCGGGCGTATGCCGCCTCGTCTTCTCCTTGGCCGCCTGCTTCACCTTCTTATCGTAGTCGTCCCTGCGGGGAGCCGAGCGGGAGTCAGCGACAGCCGGGCCCAGCCGGGCCTGGCCAGGGGTGGCAGTGGTGGTGCCGGCAGCGGGGCGGGGCGGTACCGAGCGATCTGGTTCCGTCGGATATGGTGCACGAAGCCGTGGCTCATGTCCAGTCGCCCGCCGGGCTTGCAACAGAGCCCCGGCCCGGGGTTCTGGGCCGCCTCCATCTGGAATTGTAGTGGCAAAGCCGTCGCCGCTGCCTCAGTAAGTCCAAATATAGTGCTCTGGCGACGAGAGGTGCCGTCGCCACTAGCACCGCTTCCGTCACAGAACGAGACTTCCGGTGTCCAGGGAGGTCGCTGCGCGCGCAGTTTGTGAGGGTAGGGGTGTGGCTTGCTCGGGCTCCACCGCCGGGGAGTGGCTTGCCCGAGTTTTCTTTCCTTTCTGTCTCTTTTTCTGTTAGTTTTTTTTCAATCTTTTTCTTTCACCCCTTTCTTTCCTTGTTTTTCTTTTCTTTTTTAAAAACTGATTGTAATCGGTACATTTTCTACATACGTTATGATCACCTTCAACCTTGAGAATTTGTACCTGTACCTGACACATCGATTCTTTTTTTTTTTTTTTCTTGGTACGAGGGTTTGAACCAGGTCCTTCGTAGTAAGCTACACGCCCACCCCTTTTTAATTTGAGTCAGAGACTAAGTCACTTACTTATCCAGGCTAGGCTCAAATTTGGAATTCTCCTGCCTCTTCCAGAATGCCAAGATTATAGGTTTGTTGTCACTATGGCTTTTTGTTTTGTAGGTGACATTAATAATAAGAAGCAAAGATTTCTGCTGGGGATTTAGCTCAGATAGTAGCATGCCTGTCTTGGAATCAGAAGGGCCCCAGTTTGATCCCTGGTACTGTCCCCCCACCAAAAAAAACAGACTTTAGCCCGGTGCGGTGGGGCATGCCTGTAATCCCAGCACTCGGGAGGCAGAGGCAGGAGGATTGCTGTGAATTCGAGGCTTGCCTGGACTACATAGTGAGTTCAGGGCCAGCGTGAACTACAAAAAAAACTTTAAAAAAAGATTTCTGCTAACTGCTGATATGTCAGAAATTTTTTTTTTCTTTTTGAGACAGGGTCTCGCTTTGTAGTTCAGGCTGGCCCTGAGCTCACTATGGTACCCAGGCAAGCCGCCGCGAACTCAGCAATCCTCCTGTCTCTGCCTCCCGAGATGTCAGAAATTTTTAAAAAATGTAAAGCACCCATGAACATTCATTAAGAGGAATCACTTTTTCTGGCAATAGGTGATACTCCATCATGAGTTGTGTATCCTTGGCTGATTCCCAATGAGCCTCAGTTTCCTCATTTTTTTTTTTTTTTGAGACAGGGTCTCACTTTGTAGTTGCGGCTGGCTCTGAGCTCACTATGTAGCCCAGTCAAGCTGCCGCGAATTTAGCAATCCTCCTGTCTCTGCCTCCCGAGTGCTGGGATTACAGGCGTGAGCCACCACACCCGGCACTGTGGTATGTGGTATTGATTGCTGGTGGGCGTGAGTCTCCATGCCCAGCATTGTATATGGTTACCGGGGATCGAACTCAGGACCTTGCGCTTGCGAGGCAGGCGCCGGAACCACTGAGCTAACCCTCCGGCCCAGTTTCCTCATTTTTAAGTGGACACACCGAGGGTATCTATTTCACATAGGCAGTGTGGTGTGTGAATAGGGCTCCTTGCCCTGCCTCACTGGCAACCACAGGACTCAGCTGCACCCCACCAGGGTGCCCACTGCACACAGGGCCTTTCTGTCCCTGTGACAGAGGCCAGGACTTTTGAGGATGTATAATTTTCAAGACTTATTTTTAAAAATATTATTACTGTTATTTCGTGATTGAAGTGCTGACTTCAGAGATGTCCACAGATGACATCAAACATCCAATGCCTTGTATGACAATTAAACCTTAAACAGGCAGGACTTAGTGGGCAGACTAATGGTAGAGCATGCACTTAGCACGTGTGAGGCCCTGAGTGTAATGCCAAGCACCACAAGAAAAAACTAGGCAGACAAGTTCAAGGAAGGCTCTCAAATTGGAGTTTTATGGTAAATGTTCCTTGGCAAGATGTTTGAGGTTTTCTTTCTTTCTTTTTTAAAAGCAGTACAAAGTTTATTCAAGAAACCAAAATGAAGAGTGGGAGTGAAACTGGCTTTGCAGAGTGAGTTGGGCCAAGTAAATAGAAAAGAGAGTAAAAGCAAAGATGAAAGTATATGGTGCAATTTGGGAAACACAGTACCAGCTATCATGGAAGGCATGATAGTTGTTTGTGCTTTTCTTGTACCAAGAATCCTCTAAATGTGGAATTAAAGTGGCCAGGTTTCTGAACGGGGGGAATGATGTGGGAATATTGCCTCCTTTTTTCGTGCGGAATAGTCACTCTCTGAGGAAAGGAAATTGGATGAGACAACCTCCCAATGGCGGTTTGGAGACACACAGTATCTTGAAGAAATCTAGGGTCCATTAGTCTTCCTACCTCTTCATTGATCTAATCACTTAATCACTGACAATTGTGTTGTTTTTGAGACACAGTTCGCTATGTAGTTCAGACTGACCTTGATTTCGTGGTGATAAACACTGGGTTTTTAGTTTATTTGTTCACTCCTTATACTCTAAATGTTCATAAAGAGATTTTGATTTTTTTTTTTCTTGAGACAGGGTCTCACTTTGTAGTTCAGGCTGGCCCTGAGCTCACTATGTAGCCCAGGCAAGCCTTGAACTCAGCAATCCTCCTGGCTCTGCCTCCTGAGTGCTGGGATTAGAGGCGTGAGCCACCACGCCCGGCACTGTGGTATGTGGTATTAATTGCTGGTGGGCGTGAGTCACCACCCCCAACATTGTATGTTGTTTCCGGGATCGAACTCAGGACCTTGCGCTTGCGAGGCAGGCGCCAGAAACACTGAGCTAAATCTCCGGCTAATAAAGAGATTTTTTGTAATGACGGTCCTTTATATCCTGTGTTATTTGGAAGAACGAAAAAACAAATCTGGGCTCGAATGACAGCTATATCCAGAAAACTCCATAGCTCATGAAATGTTCCAGTCTCTTTAAGGTGAAATGAGAATGACAGGTAAGAAGACTAGAGACTCGCAGTCGCGCGAGTAACTCCAGCAAGTTTCTGATCGTCCGAATTGTCCCTACTGGCGACTCGTAGAGAATTTTGGATTCAATAGCAGCCCCGCTGCTGATTGGTTGTGAGATGTATGCGTAAGCGTACCCTACGCCTGCGCTGGATCCCTCGACCGGTAGTGGAAATGTCCAGTCGGTCTAAGCGGGAATCTCGTGGTTCCACCCGCGGGAAACGCGAGTCCGAGTCGCGGAGCAGCTCGGGTCGTGTGAAGCGGGAGCGGGAGCGGGAGCCCGAGGCGGCCAGCTCACGGGGTAGCCCGGTGCGCGTGAAGCGGGAGGTCGAAGCGCCGAGCGTGCGTGATGCCCCAGTGCCCCCGGTCCCGGCGGTGCGGGTCAAGCGGGAACGCGAGCCCGATGAGGACTCGGAGCCCGAGCGGGAGGTGCGAGGTGCGCGGGGCCGAGCTGGGCCAGCCACAGGTTTCATCTTCGTGTCGTTTTTTCTTTCTCATCTTTCGCTGTTTGCCTGCCCATAGTGGAAGGGGGAAGAGGAATTTAGACTTGACGGTGTTTTAGTGAAGATAGTACTAAGTCTTCATAACTATAATTACAGTATTTCCAAACACCATAACAGCAGCAGCTTCCCGTGGTCGGATGCCTGACTTGTCCAGGCGCTGTGCTAATGATGAGCTCATAGGTGTTACCTCTTACAGTTTTCACGAAAGCGCTAATTTAGCGTGAGTTCTTCCTGTGAAGTCCGGAATCAGACTTTCTCAGCTGAGAGCCTTGATCCCTGAGCACCTGGCTAAACTAGTGGCTATGTACTACTTTTTAGGTTGAATAGTTTGGGAGACAGTTTTCCATTGGTCTCCTGTTTTTGTTGAATTCCAGACACCTGACTGAACTACTGGTCAATGTATTACTGGATGTGGTGGTGCACATAGGTATTCCCAGCACTGGGGAAGGTGAGGCAGGAAAATTGCTGAGATTTCGAGGCCAGCCTGGACTACATAGACCTTGTCTCGAAAAGAAAACTAAAAACTAAAAAAACTCCTGGGTGCTGGGTGTGGTGCCCACATGCCTATAATCCTAGAACTCATGAGGCTGGGGCAGGAGAATGACCACAAGTTCTAGGTCAGCCTGGACTATATAGGGAGACCTTGTCTCAAAAAACAACAGAAAGCAAAAAACCCTGCACAAAAATTAAAAATTATACGTTAATATTAAGTTTATCTTGTTACTTGTATGTGATGATACTTTTTATGCCTCATTGGATGTTTTTTCTCAAGTATGGAGGATTTAAAACTAGGGTCTCACATATCTAGCTAATCCTTTGGCCTTGAGCTACATACTCAGTGCTTCATTCCCCCAGATCCCCTTTTAAAAATTTTATTTATTTTTCCTTTGATACCAGGGATCAAACTCAGGACCTCACACTTGCTAGGCAGGAGCTGTGCCACTGAGCTAAATCCTCAGTGAGCCCCTGTTTTTATTTTACTTTGAGATAAGATCTTCTTAAGTTACCCAGGCTGTCCTTGAACTTGTGATCACCTGCCTTAGCCCACTGAGTAGCTAGAATTACAGAGGTACACCACTATGGCTGGCTTGGGAGCTTTTCTTGATTTTCCCATTTCTGGGTTTCTTTATCATGTTAGTTGGCCCTGAGTACATGTTTCCCATTTTCAAAGCCTGTGTTGATTTTCTTTTCAGCAAAGAATGGCCGTGTGGATTCTGAGGACCGGAGGAGCCGCCACTGCCCATACCTGGATACCATTAACAGGTCAGTAGGCAGACAGGTTGAAGTTCCTAAAAGGAAAATGGGATACATGCAGAAAATTGTTTAGGTGATGAATAAAGTGACATATTTAGAAATTTATTTATTTCTTTTGGTATTGGGGATGGAACTCAGGCCCTTCTCACTGAGCTGCTTTGTGAGCCTTTTTGAGGATCTCACTGAGCTGCCAAGTTCCCCAGACTGGCTCAAGCTTAGAATCCTGCCTTCACCTATACCACTGTGTCCCACATTCAGAACTTTTACTACTTCTAAAACTTTCTTCCCAGAAAATGTGTGACAAAGTATGTATTGTAAGGAATGTCAGCACATTTTGTTTAAGGGTGAGCATATGCATAAAGGACTCAGCCTAGCACTTTGGGGTGCTGAGACAGGAGGATTGAAAGTTGGAGCCCAGCTTCAGCAACTTAGTGAGACTCTCACAAAATAAAAATAGAAGAAGGAGTGGAGATGCAGCACAGTGTACTGTTTAGGCCCTAGATTCAATTCTCAGTTCTGCAAAAACAAACAAAAACTTGACTCATTTCAAACTTGTATTTTGGTATAAGGGGGATACATAATATACTTGAAATAATAATAGAAAATTTAAATATTTCTTCAACATCACTATATACTAGGTACTTGTGGTTCAGATTAAAACCCCCCCCAAACCTCCTGTGTTTGGAAGGGGTCAGACCATGGGGGTGCTGTGCTCCTTGATGGAAGATGAGTTCTTAGCTGACTGTGCCAGAAGGAGGTGAGGGCTGCTGGGAGGTTTTCCCCCTGGAACCAGATACACATTCTCTGGGGCTTCCCTTGTCTAATTCTGGCTGCTGTGGGATGGGCATCTGTTTTACCTTGGAGCCAGCAATTTTAGACTGCACTCTCTGGTAACTGTCAGCCGAGTAAACTTTTCTTTTGAATTGTGGGGTATCAAGTAGTGTGTTTCAGGATGAGGAAGGTGGCTAATAGTATAGCACTATTCTATGTACCTAGGATTCAGACAAAAACAAAGTTTATTTGAACTCAGAGCTGGTGACCCCTTTGCGGTATTACTTTCTCTTACTCCCACATGGCCTGTTACAGTGTGTTTCAACCTGTGTTCAAATTGGTTCTGTCCAGTAGAACTTGTGGAGTAATGGGCTGGCTTTGTGTATTTCAGTGATGGTGGGGGTACTGGGGATTGAACCGAAGGGCTTTTACTGAGCTGCATTCCTAGCCCCTTTTTTATTTTTCTTTTGAGAGAAGGTCTTGCTATGTAGTTTAGGCTGGCATTGAACTTACTATATAGGCCAGGCTGGCCTTGAACTCACAGTGATCTTCCTGCTTCAGCCTCCTAAGTACTGGGATTACAGGTATGTGTCACCATGCCTGGCCTCCAGCCCTTTTCATTTTTTATTTTGAGACAGGTTCTTACTAAATTGCCTGGGCTGGGCTAGGGATTTACCTCAAGTGGTACTGCGCCTACCTTGGAAGCACAAGGGCCTGAGTTCAATCCCCAGTACAGCAAAAAAAAAAAAAAAAAAAATCATGTTGACCTAAATTGCCCGGGCTGGGCTTGAACTCTCAGTTCTTCTCTCTCACCCTCCCAGAGTGCTAGGATTACAAATATGTGCCACTGTGCCCAGCTGGAATTAACTTTTTTTTTTTTTTTTTTTTTTTT
>PVIC010008548.1:0-47910 GCA_004025085.1 Thryonomys swinderianus
AAAAAAAAAAAAAAAAAAAAAAAAAAAGCAAAAAAAAAATACTAATAACTAAAGTAATAGGCACAAATAACTAGAAGTTGCAAACAACAGAGGAAAATATAAAGTAAAAAAGCAAAATGTTTCTATACCTATGCTCTCTGGAAAAGGTTTTTTATAAATCTCCATCTGAAACTTCTACACACAGGTATATGTTAGAGCGTACAACCCACTGGCTTTTATACAGGGATATGATTGAATTTTTATTAAAGTGAGTTTGTTCCTTAATGTTATTTATTTGCCTTGTGTTTAGAATATTGCATGATAAAGTTTATTTTGTGCATATTATACTTTTATTTTACTAATAAATGAAAAGCCATATTTCAATGACCCTGTGCATTTTTCACGCTGTCTCACTCCCAATGGCCTCCGTGCATGTAAGTAACCTGTGTTTTGACGGTTTCATTTTATTAAGTCCTTTTTTATCAGCAAGCAACTAAAGACCTTTAAAAGTTCAGTCTTTAAGTACTCTCCTAATTTTCATGTATCTGTTACTTTAAAACATCCTTTTTCATTGTTTCATAACCCTATGATCATGTGGCAATTTCATTTAGACCAAGTAACCTCTTCATGCTGCTCATTCATGGTTAAGATACCGGTGTTTAACATATCTGTTCATTTGTTTATGGTGTTGATTGTTGGTATCTAACTCATTCTTATGTGTTTTTCTAGAATGCCAAGTCCTGGGCTAGGGTGGTAGCTCAGCAGTAGAGCACTTGCCTAGCATTCTCAAGGCTCAGGATTCAGTCCCCGCTAACTCCAGAACAATGAAAGGAGTAGTCAGTTGATAGGATGACCGTACTAGAGTGAAGGCTGTGTAGATGGAGAGGATGTGTGTACCATTCAGGATGCTTGCATCATCATCTTGCTCTTTTGTGAGATGCTTGATTATTTTCGTATATTAGAACATATCAGCTTACTGGGCCAGAAATTTAGCTCAGTGGTTCCAGCACCTGCCTACCAAGTGCAAGGTCCTGAGTTTGATTCCCGGTAACCACATACAATGCTGGGCGGGGTGACTCACGCCCACCAGCAATCAGTATCACATACCACAATGCCAGGCGTGGTAGCTCACGCCTGTAATCCCAGCACTCGGGAGGCAGAGACAGGAGGATTGCTGAGTTCCAGGCTTGCCTGGGCTCCATAGTGAGCTCAGGGCCAGCCTGAACTACAAAGCAAGACCCTGTCTCAAAAAAAAAAAAAAAATATCGGCTTACTGATGTATTTCTCACATAAACTGTTTTTCTTGATGGAAGTATCACTCAGAGAGCAGTAGGCACAAAAAGCAATGCCATAAGCACTCTTGCTTTTATTTTTACAACCCTTGTCACTCCATTACCAGTACAACGTGACCTGCTAGTTCTACTGCAGAGAGCCTTATGTTCATTTTAATTTTATAAGTGAGCTATTCTGAACACTGAAAACATTTGTCTGGTTTTAGCTGTTTCAAGAGAATATGCTCCAAAGACTTTCTGTCAACCTTTATGGAATCAAGTTACCCATTAATATGCACTAACCCTTATTTTAATATATCATATTTCTTTATATATTTTTTCATCTGTAATCCCAGCACTGGGGAGGCTGAGGCAGGAGGATGGCCATGAGTTTCAGGCCAGCCTGGGCTGCATAGCGACTTCAAAGCCAAACTGGACTACATAGAAAAACTCTGTCTTTAAAAGAAAAAAAAAAAAAAAAAACATGTTTTTTTAGAATATTTGATGATTTTTGTTCATTTGTTTCTGATCTATTGCATTTCAGAGTATCTTACTTTGCATTATAAGGTTCTTTTCCGGGCAGAGCACAAGTGTTAAGGACTGAGTTGATACAATTATTTGACCATAATGTCTCAGAGCAGAAGCCCTTTTAACAAGTAACCAAAGCATCCCAGATTTCCTTAATGACGCAACAGAATCTATTTTATTGAATTTATTCAACCCCCAGGGCTAATTCTGTTCTTGTAAATGGAAACTTCAGTGCACCTCTGACTACATTTGCATATTACCATGTTTTAAAAATACAGTAAACATGGACATGTGATTTCAACCTTGTGAGAGTTTTCAGGTGTGTGTGAGACTATGTTGAACTGCAACAGGAACATTCATTCACTCAGAAAACTCTCACACATTGCTTGAAATTGTTTCTGTAATTGTTCTTCTGTTCTTAACAGGGAGGTTTCAGAAAGAGATATTTTTTAAAGTATTTCTTGGGCCAGGGATTTAGCTCAGTGGTCCTGGCACCTACCTCACAAGCCACAAGGTCCTGAGTTCAATCCCTGGTACCAAAGAAATAAAAACATTTTTTTAAAAAAAGGATTTCTTCCCAGTCTGTAATTATCAGAGAACCCCTCTTTTGCAAAGGTTTCCGACCTCAGACTCTCCTTCATGTTCTTTCCATTCTGTCCATCCTGATTCATCGCGACTTCCTGTGTAATGGCTGGCTTGGCTTCAGGGCCAGGGAAGTGTGTTCCCTACTTATGCAGCCCAGATTTCCCATGGAACAGATGCAACTTTAAAAGCCTGTGAAACAGTTACAGAACTTGACTTTGAAAGACTATACGTGCCATCTTCATCCACTCTGTTGAAAGAAGCAACCATGACATTGAAAGCCAGCTGGCCACGTATTTCTCACCCATCTATAGAGATGATCTAGCTGGCCCCTCTTAGTTGACCTTAGTTGCATTCATGATCTATTCATGTTGGTCACCATCCATAGATGTTCTTTTAGTATCGCTGATTTCTTAGAATTGTACAAATATAAATAGCATGTGATTTTGAATGAATTCATATGATTTGTTGGAT
Organism: Thryonomys swinderianus; assembly: GCA_004025085.1. NCBI lineage: Eukaryota > Metazoa > Chordata > Mammalia > Rodentia > Thryonomyidae > Thryonomys > Thryonomys swinderianus. The sequence goes on from PVIC010008548.1 coordinate 2,835, forward strand.
ACTGCATGAAAACTGATGCAGTATCCTTTAGAACTGGATTTTATGCATGTACTCAACATATCTTTGGATGTCCCTGATTCTAAAGTGCATTTTCATGGGCTTCAAACTGAACTTTTCTCCCCCAAGGGCTATATGGCTTAAATTACATGTAAGCCAAATATCATAAACTCAATTCATATTTTTTAAAACATGGTTTTAATATAATCTAGTTTCACTAAAATTGCAATTTACCTACATAAAATTTCCATTCCATAAATTTACCTTCCTTCTAAATCTTTGCATTTTAGTGTTTGATCAATTAGATCTTGTCACATATGAAGAAGTAGTAAAACTTCCTGCATTCAAAAGGAAAACACTAGTTTTATTAGGTAAGTATGAATGTATAAATGGCTTGTTTATTCCTACCTTCAAAACACCTTATAAATATTATTAACAGTTGTCAATTTTAACATTCCTTTCAAAAAATGACATAGGTGCACATGGTGTTGGGAGAAGACACATAAAAAACACCCTCATCACAAAGCACCCGGACCGGTTTGCATACCCTATTCCACGTAAGCAATGGTTTCATCTCTTTTAATTCTGTTTCTTCTGTTACTTTTTAACACGACAACTTTCTGATTACATAAGTAGCAACTGTTCATTGAAGGAAATTTACAATATTAAAAAGGCACCACAAAGAAAATGAGTTAATAATAACCCCAACCTTAGTCTTCCAATAATATGTACTCTGCTAGGTTTCTCTTCATTTCAATCTACACAAAGCATGTTTGTGTTGTATTTGTAGTGTTTTTCAGTAACAAGAGACTTGTCCATTATGTTTGTAAACTAATTTTTCTAACAGTATGCTATAAACATTACCTTGATGATTTATTCTTCAGAAAAATAAGTTTTAATAGTTGCTATCATTTTCCATAATACAACAGTATTTCCCTTAATCATTATCTAAATTGTTGGCTTCTTAGCACTGTTAAAATCCAATGTCCTATCATTTTGTTTGCTATAAAGAATTTCAAATCTGTAAAACTTTTAGTTCCCCTTATCTTTCTGGGTCTTATTCTTAAGTTGTGTCTTCTTCATTTCCTCAACTGTGAAATGAAGTAATCTTAGAGTTATAAAGAGGATTCAACAGCATGTGTATGAAATACTTAGCAGATGCTGGATAAGTAGTAGCATTTTACAACTCTCATTGTATTACTTTAATTATTTTAAAGTTCAACATTTCAATCCCAAAAGCTTTCTGGCAGTTAGAGCTTTGTTCAGGACGGAAAGAGCTAAAGGAGAATGATTTTTTAAGACTAATGGGATAAAACCTCAGGATTGGCTCCTTCTTGAAACAGGGTCAGCACCACTCGATTGTCTGTACACCTCAGAGACCTCACAGTCGCTCTTATTTATACACAAAAGTTGATCGAGTGTCATTGCAATTGGTGGCACTGGAGTTTTCCGGTAAAAGGCTTTCAAATGTTTTTTTAAATTCTCTCCATGACTAGATCATGAGTACTGCAAGCATGTGTTTATACTAGTGGTGGTACAAGCCGCCCAGCATAACAGTCATGCATATACCACCACAGGGACAGGTTAAATGGTCTGCATTTTAAGTGCCATGAAGTGTAATGACACTTCTAGTCACCTAACAGGAAAAAGGGAATTCCTCGTTGGATTGGAGCCTCCAACACAGCAGAGAAGCATGAATTTGTTCTCACTTGAGGAAGGAAGGAAGCAAGGAGAAAGGAAAGAACTTCAAACACTGGGAAAGAACAAAGCAGAAAGAAAGAGGAAAAAAAGATAGGGAAGGAGAGAGAGAAAGGCAAAGAAATTTAAAACCAATGCTCATGGCTCACCTAGAAAACCATTTGTGAACATGTGTTTTACGTATTGGCAAATACTTTAATATAGTGATGGTGAACCTTTTAGAGCTTTCTGTGATATAAACCACTCACTGTGTGGCATGCATACCGTAGGTTCACCACCACTCCTTTCACATGTACTCATTTAGGTGAGGGGTTTGCAAACATTTTCTGAAAACAACCAAGTAGTGAACATTTGAAACTTTGAAAGCCAACAGTCTCTGTCACAACTACTCAGCCTTGCCACTATAGCATAAAAGCAACCATAGGCAAAATGTAAACAAATGCCCACGTGCTATTCTAATAAAAAGCAAAGACACCAGGCTGTATTTAGCCATGGGCTAGTTTTCCACCTCATGTCATAGGTCTTCTGCAGTCAGTATGGCCGCACCTTGCCCATATCCTAACAGTCCTCTCAGGTGAGACCTGTAGATCAGCACCATCCAGTAGAACTTTCTTTGATTATAGTATCTATATCTTTCCTGTGCAGTACAGTGGCCAGTGGGCACATGTGACCACTCAGCCACTGAAATGTGGCTATTAAGACTAAGGAGCAGAATTTTAACTTTACTGAATTATAATTAAAGTAGCCATATGTGGGCTTCCATTCTTTATCCTTCTTTCTTCCTCTCCTCAAAATGAAACTACATAAAGTTGGGCTGAGGATTTAGCTCAGTGGTGCTGCCACCTGCCTTGCAAGTACAAAGTCATGAGTTCAATCCCTGGTACTAAAAAAAAAAAAAAAAAAAAACCAAAGTTGTGTTAATCTTGGGTCATTCCAAGCACTTGTACAGTGAAGAATGAAATGAAATCTCAGAACACTGAAATATTTACCAAGCAACTATTTTGGCTACTGTGTGAGCTGATGTACACAGAATTTGGCTCTACAGAGCTACTAGAGCTGGGAACAGGCATGTGAGGTACATACACAAGAATCCACAGCTTTTACAAAGAGACTCAGTTTCGGTAGGTCCATTGAGAACATAAGCTTATCAGCTCAGCCTTTTAAACCTCTTGTGACATGTAACTTTGCAGATACCACAAGACCTCCAAAGAAAGATGAAGAAAATGGAAAGAATTACTACTTTGTATCTCATGACCAAATGATGCAAGACATCTCAAATAATGAGTACTTGGAATACGGCAGCCATGAAGACGCAATGTATGGGACAAAACTGGAGACCATTCGAAAGATCCACGAGCAGGGGCTGATTGCAATCCTGGATGTGGAGCCTCAGGTACTGCCCTGCCATCCTGAGCTCTCCGTGCTGTCTGAATGCTGATAAGCTCAGATTGTGACATCCAAAATGCAATCAGAGGGTCATGGGTTGCATAATTCCATCAGCCATGCCAAAGTGTCAGTAGGCAAGACTTTGTTGGTTAACGGTCTAGAATGCGGCCTGACCAGTAGCTGGACTCAGTGTGCACAACCTGTATTTAAGCACCAGATCATTCTCTTGTGAGGTTTGCTATTCTCAGAACCTCACTATGGTGTCTGACTTGGTCTGTGCCTGCCAGAAATCCTATGATCATCTGACCTCAGAAAGAAACTCTGGTAGTTCTTTATCACCACAGCCACTTTGCTCTCTTGGCGCAGCTCATGCTAGACCATCAGAGCATCTGCCACATCTCATATTAATCACCAGCAAGAAGCTGAAACACCTCACTAGCTTTTGAGTAGGCAGGTGTAAGTGAGCCGAGATGCCAGATGAAATGGGTAGAGGGCCAGGGTAACTCTCAGCCTATGCCAAGGATGATGCCTGAGTGGAACTAAAACCAGAAGAGAGATGGAGAACTTGGGGCAGACTCAAAGGGGAGCTGGATGCAGAGATGATTGGATGATTTATAAGTAAGTGTCATGCAAGAAGCATTAGGAAGCCAAAGATTTTTTTTAGGGTTTGTTTTGTTTTGTTTATTTGAGACAGGGTCTCACCTTGTAGTTCAGACTGGCCCTGAGCTCACCAGGCAAGCCTTGAACTCAGCAATCCTCCTGCCTCTGCCTCCTGAGTGCTAAGATGATAGGCGTGAGTCACCACGCACAGCATTGTGGTATGTGGTTCTGGAGATCGAACTCAGGACCTTGCACTTGGAAGGCAGATGCCGGAACCACTGAGCTAAATCCCCAGCCCTGAAAGCTGATTTGACATCAAAGGAACCGAGGGTGTAGCACAGTGGTAGGTCATGGGCTTACCATGTGCAAGGCTCTGGGTTCCATCACCCTCACTGCAGAAAAAAAAAAAATGCTGACAAACTATTTTTTATGTTTGAGCACTTGAAGCACAATAAGAAAGACTTGCAAATGTGGACATCAGACGAGGTTACAGGAGAGGCTGCGGGTGCCCTTGTGACTCCCAGATTGGACATTTCTAAGACTGACCTGTACCCCAAATCACTTATCACTTAGAATCAGTACACCATCTGTTGAGCTGGTAAATCAGCTCCCTCAAGCAGGCTTTGTTCATCAGAGGCTCACACAGCCATCTCAGGCAGGGCAAATCCCTGTTCAAGGACTTCCACATCAGAGTTCATGCCCCCTGTCATCCGCACAGCAAAGAAAACCGGCATGCCAGGTCTGTGTGATCTGGGACCTCAGTTTCTGAGCTCTAGGATCCTAACTGCCGACCAGTGGGTTCATCTCTTTCCATTTTATGACGCCTGATAGGGTCTTGAACTTGGAACTTTGGAAACCACACAAGGATCTGGTTCCGAAGCTGGGGAAGAGAGCAACAATAGGGTAAACACAGTAGGTTACTTAACAATTAACTTAGACCTATGTAGAACTAAATATGATGATGTGTAACACAGATTGATTTTTGTTTAACTACTAATCCCTCCTTACTAGGGATTGGAAAAATCTTCTGGCCAGGGGTGGCTAGAGGCAAGGTCTCAATCCTGGTCCTGGTCTTCGACATCCTCTCCTTGGGTTCCACACTGGTCTTCACCTGAACGTCGTTTTCTGCTGGTAGTAATGTCTCTAGCAGTATGCTGGCTGCAGGGCTCCGAAGACCCCTCTGCATTATCTAAGTCCACTCTCAAGGGCTTTCTGCCTTACCGCTGCTGCTGCCGCTGCTGCCGCTGCCGCCACCACCGCTGCTGCCGCTGCTGCTCCACTCATAGAGTCCAGCTGTCCTGTCCCTTTACCTCTGCACAGCCATGCATTGCTCTGCACTGCTGGTGGGAGACCTTCTCTCAGCCTCACCAGGACAGCCACAGCAGCTCCTCCTGCCACTGCACTTGGCCCCAGAGCACCTCCTCGCCCCAGCTGGCCACATTGTCCCTGCTCCCCTGGCGGCCCAATAAGCTCACCTGTGCTCTTCTCCCTGCTCCCTGTGTCCCCACCTCTCAGCACTGTGATCTCTCAAGTCCACTGACTCCTAAGACCAGGCCACAGGCATCCTGGTCTCCCGTGATCCTCTTTGGTCCAGCAGCCCTGGGGACCAGGTTGGCCCAGGACCTGCTCCCCTCGCTGGGCTGGGCCCAGGCTCTCCTGCCCGGTCCAGACTCACACCCAGCCCTGGCCACACACTGCCCGTTGTACACAGCAGTATGTTCGGGACGCCCGCAGATTCTGCACCAAGGGGCCTCGCCCTTGGGCCTCTACCCTTGGCCCGCTCCATTTGGGGGTGGCAGAAGTCCCACTGTCAGGGCGCTCGTGGCCATCCATGACTTACTGTCTGTCAGGCAGAGCCACTTTGCCCCAGGGAGGCCCCTCCTCTAGGACTTTTGTCCCTGCCCTTTCCGGCCCCAGCCTCCGAGGTCAGCTCCCCTACTGTGCCTCACAGACAATCAACAAATTCGCAGTAAGCATTTAGATGCCAAGCACTGTGCCAGGAGCTGAGGACACAGTTAAGAACATGAGCTGGGAGGTGAAATTCCTTCCTCTTCTGTATGTTAGAACCAGCCTGTAACAAGGAAAGTCCAGCTGGGGCCATGCGCAGACGTGGACCATAGAAAGATCGCCTGAGGCTGGGGTTCAGCTCACCTCATGCAGGTCTAATACTTGGGGTCTTCCTAATTTACTGTAGACACTTAAAGCACATGTCTAATAGTACTATGTAATAATATGTCATAGTTCACCTTTAAACCGAGAGGTCCCTGGTAAAGACAGTAAATTAGAAAAATTAGTAAGATTAGTAACACAGCTTCTTTTAAAAGAATAACGAATGTAATGCCTTCTACTTTGCCAAGCACTATTGCCAGCTTATCCTTGTAACCCTATGAGTTAGACATCAACATCTGCTTCCACAGGTGAAAAAAGACAAGGTATAATGTGGATGTGACTTGGCCAGTGTTTTACAGCAATAAGTGGATTTTGTACTTGACCTGTTAAAATAGGAAGGGCCGAACCCCTTTGACTATACCATGGTCAGCCAAAGTGGGCACCTGCTAGGCACCCTCAGGACAGCCCACCCTGTATGTAGTAGTACAGTTTGCATCTCTGTCTTTTAAAACATTTAGAAAAATCTAAGAAAAAACTTAGAACAGTGGTAGTGAACATGTGGCACTTGTGCCATAGCGGGCACGCAGACCCCTGTTAGCACGCAACCCAAATCACCTCACAGCCAAGCATCAGAGTGCAGTTGTTTCTCTAAACTAAATCCTCAGTATTCAGGTTTATGTGCACTGTTGGTGTTCTGTGGTAAATAAGAGGGTTTTGGGTCACACTTTGGATACTCAGTGTCCTGCAGGCTCGCTATCTCTGCCATAGGAGCTGTTTCTCCTGGAAATGAAGTTATGCTATCATAATTAACGTATGCCACTAAAGCTAAAACTGGAATAGCTGAGCTCAGTGTTGCAATTTTAGATTGGTCCATTGATAGTGTTAAAAAAATTAATAGTAGCAGAACATGAGTTCTGACTTCCCCCCAGAGGGAAAGGTCTTCATAAAGTGGTACTTTCGGGCCTTTTTAGGAAACTGTACAGTACTTTAAAACAAGAGCCAGGAGCTGGAGGTGGAGCTCAGTGGAAGAGCGCCTGCCTAGCAAGCAGGAGCCTGGATTCATCTCTGGTGCTGCGAAAAGACAGGTTGTGAGCCAGAGGCCATTTTGTTCAATGAGATGCCTTTCTGGGGTTACTGTACTCATCCTTAAACCCTTAGATTTTGAACAGAATAACTCAGCTGCTTGCCCTTGTGTGTTTTTTAACTTTCCAAACGAGATTAGTCTTGAGTCAAATGAGTTATTATTCCTTGAAGATGTTAAACTGAGATTAATTCTTGGCCATACGTGGGTGAGCCAGAAAATCAGTTTTTTCTCTACAGAATAAAACTGAAACACTAACTGTTAAATTAATATGCTGTTACTTTATTTAAATCTCATATGTTTTCAGTGATCTCACTAGAGGGTGTACATGCCTGTGTGTGCTCTCTCCAGCACTCTCTGTTTGTCTGTCTCTTCTCTGAACATCTCTGAGACTCAAAAAGAGAGACTTGCCTGTGACTGTTCACACAGTCGAGTCTCACACTGAGGACAAGGGCTCAGAGTTCACCTTTAGTCTACTCTTAACTGCCCAGGGAAGGGAATCCTTGTGAGCAGTCCAGTGTCTGAACTTCAGCCAGGCAGAGGTGGCATGCAGAGTGGCACCCCTGTGACAGCCACCATAAGGAGAGCAGGGGATGGGGACAGAGGCCCTTGGGAACAAGTGAGGAAATGTGTGGTAACTGCAGAAGACATGAGGCCTCCAGGACATGAAAGTTTGTCAGGATTTGAGGCACCTTAGAGTTTGGGACAATATTATAATGCAGGATAGAAGTGGAAAGTCAAAGCTATGAGAAGGAAGAGGAAGCAAATATGCTGACCACGGGCACCTCTGCAGGTACTATGACCAAGATAAACGTGTCTCTTGAGGCTGGTGTTCAGCTCAGCAATGACAAGTGGGCTTTGTACTTGACCTGTTAAAATAGTAAGGCCGAACCCCTTTGACTATACTATGGTACAGTGGGCACCTGCTAGGTACCCTCAGGACAGCCCACCCTGTATGTAGTACAGCTTGCATCTCCATCTCTTAAAACATTTAGAAAAATCTGTAAGAAAAAAATTAGAACAGAGGTAGTGAACCTGGCAGCCAGAGCAGGGGAATGGACAAAGGCCTCTAAGTGATTCTTAGACACAAGAGGCACTTGACATGGTCATGGCTGGTGGTTTCCTAAATAGGTGACCCTCACATGGTGATGAGTGCAGGCATGGTGTCCACCTGCCAGCTGGAACACAAAGCATTTGAAGCATCACATAGTTGGCAGGCTGGTCACTAAACAGAAAAAACATGTCACACCCGGGGCATTATTCTCCACTTCATCATCTCTGGGGTCTGTTCAGCATGGGCTGTGGAGACGTCCATCTGTCACTCAGATGCTTTGGGACAGAAGCAAGTAGGGTTTTCCCCATTTCAGTTGCCTGAAAGCTGGCCATGGGTGACCATGTGTGTGTGATGAGGGTGGGAAAATGAGAGAATTTTGTGTCCCAAATGACCCTGTAGTCACCTGGTGCTTGAGCACAGAAAAGAAAGGAAGGAGACCCAAGAAAATATTGAGAAAAAAGGACTTCTGTCCTGCTTCATTGGGTTATACGTGGGCTTTTTTATGATGCCATTCCTTGCTGAAGTCATTGGTCCACAAAAAGATTGGTAAAGAAATTGCCAGTTACGTCCTTCAAAAGTAGATGTATGCAGCCTGGAAGAGCTTTCTCATAGGGGACTCTGTGCCTATGACTTTAATAATTAAAGAATTTGGGGCCAGGGTTGTAGCTCAGTAGTACCACACCTGCCTCGCAAGTGCAAGGTCCTGAATTAGATCCTTGATACCACAAAATACTAATAATAATTAAGAACTTTGTTGGAGCCACCACACAAACCTGTAAACATTATTTTGGGAGGATTACAAGCTCAAACCCAGCCTGGACCATTTAGCAACTTGGCAAGACAGTCTCAAAATTTAAAAAAAAAAATTATTTTTAAGGGGCAGGAGATGTAGCTCAGTCCCAAGGCTCTGGTTAAGTCCCTAATACCTCAGAAAAGAAGTTTGATGGACAGATACGACAATGGACTGAGTTCTCTTAACCTGGCAGAAGACACCATGGAAACAAAATTCAAAAATAGAATCCTAAGGAAAGTACAGCTTATACTCAATAGAAAAATCAGAACCTTGAACACTGACTTTGTCTCTTACAAGTCTGTGTACTCAGAGGCCAAGGCATTCCCTTTGGCCAAGAGAGCAGCATGTTTTCTAGGTGAACCTGCATCAAAATACAAGTTTTATGCAAGTCACATTTACTGACTTCTATTTTTTTTTTTTTTGAGACAGGGTCTCACTTTGTAGTTCAGGCTGGCTCTGAGCTCACTATGGAGCCCAGGCAAGCCTCGAACTCAGCAATCCTCCTGCCTCTGCCTCCCAAGTGCTGGGATTACAGGCGTGGGCCACCATGCCCGGCACTGTGGTATGTAGTATTGATGGCTGGTGGGCCTGAGTCTCCACGCCCAGCATTGTATGTGGTTACGGGGCGGGGGGGATCGAACTCAGGACCTTGCACTTGCGAGGCAGGCGCTGGAACCACTGAGCTAACCCTCCGGCCCTACTGTCTTCTATTTTAATTGAACCATTATGGTAATTTATGCCCAGTGACATATTAGGCATGGTAGAGACAACTGAACAAGATGTGGTCTCTACCCTCAGGTTCCCCCAAGGATTGATGTTTGAACTGGAATGGGGACTTCAGGAATCCATGGAAGGGCCTCAAGGCTTACAAAGAACTTTCCAGAGAAAAGAACATTAGGACTGAGTTCTGAAGGATTGCTCAGCCACGCAAAGGGGAGAGCAGGGATGGGGAGAGAGACTGGGAGGCCCAAGCAGAGAGAGACTTGAATAAAAAGGCCACAAAGCCAGGGACAGGCTGCTCTTTCTGGAACTGGAAATAGTTCCGTAAGGCCAGTCCAGGGAAGGGACAAAAGGAGGGACCTGAATTTCATGGCAAGAAGCCTGCCTTTATCTCAAGGCCAAGAAACAGGTGTCGAAGGGTTTTGAGCAAGGTGACTAAGCAATTTTCATTTCTCAAAGGTCATTCTAGTAGCAGGCTAGAGTATCGGCTGGAAAGTAGCAAAACTGGAGACAGAGAACCAGTCCAGTTGTTATTGCAAGAAACCAATCAGAAGTCAGAACAACAGGACTAAGAGAAAGCAAGCAAATGTAAAGACTATTTAAAAAGCAGAACATGTAGATAACAAGATACACATATGAAGTTCTTGTTTAAAAACAGCAAGATGTTTACCCCACATGTGGAATTACACATCAGTCATCTGTGGATTGGGTACTGGATGTGTTAGGTTGTGTCCTCGAAGGAGTGTGCTTATCCTCCATGAGTGTCACATTCTCCTGGGGACCCCCCCCCAGCAGTGACCCCTAGCAGAAAGCACTCCTGCAGCATGGATTACAGCTCTGCAGTGCCACTACACAGCTGGAAACTTGCACAGATAGTTTGCCGTGCCTTGGGAGGGAACTGAAAAGGGGCCCCAAAAGGTCTCTCTTGAGTGCCACATTTTGTCCTGGGCAGCACACTGCTCGTAGCCACACCATCTCTTCAGTGGCAAGGCTAAGCTAAAAGGCTCTGTACCTCGACTCCAGCCCTTCCCCATGAATCCCATAGGGCCCTTCCATCATGGCAACTCAAAAGGCCTATGTAAGTGTGAAAACAGCCTGCACACTTACAGTGGCCAGGGTCTGCTACCCTTGGTTGGCAATTTTCAGTAGGAAATGTGACAAAGTGGACTCTGGATCAGTGTGAAGCCAGCCTGGAGGTCTAAATCTCCTTCCAAAATGTTTTTCCCATCAATTGAAATTCATGCTCCAACTAATAACAGGTTCAAATGAGCATTAACCAATCTAGTCAGTGCTGACTTTTATGAAGAAAAATAAATCTGATTGACTCATGAGATTCATAAGAGAAACGTCCAGCTTGTCAACATTTACTTTCTGAAAACCATTGTCCATCCTTTAGAAGAAAAGAAGCGATACATGTTCTTTATAAAATTGGTGCATTTCATAATACCTTGCCAAAACTTTGAACCTTGGCTTGAACTTTCAGTTGTGTGAATTTTTATAGACTCATTCAGAAATCATATTAGTTATTTCTTTTAAGTCTCTCTTTTCTCTCTCTTCCTCTCCTTTTTACAGGCACTGAAGGTCCTGAGAACTGCAGAGTTTGCTCCTTTTGTTGTCTTCATCGCCGCGCCAACTATCACTCCAGGTTTAAATGAGGTAAGGATGAATACGTCTTCCCCCACCTAATGCCCCATTGGAAGGGTGCACGTGTGTTGCACACTCAACACCAAGGCCCCGTCTCATCAAGACAGCAAAGCAGAGCTTTGCTTTGTCCTTGATGCTGAACACTCATATCTCCAAAGTTTGAGGTCCTCCTTCAGTATTCAGAATTAGACAACATAAACAGAAAAGTTCTTCTGAGATCAGAACCATTAGACAAATCACAGCTTCGGTCCCCAGCACAGACTGAAGCATGTCCGTCTACATGTACAGCAGAAGTCTGCTCTGGCGAGACAGGATGTGGAGTAGGGAGGTTGGTAGGTCTGCCTGTGGCCTTATGAATAGGCACCTTCAGCCTCCATAGAGCTTTTCCAGATGGTTTTCACCCCCTAGAGCTGATGGCCCACTGCCTCTTCTGATTTGATTATTCCGAGACCATACCAGCCTTGGGCCAGTTGTGGGCCAAGGAGTGCTTAGCCTAAAGAGAGCCATAGGGAATTCATGACCTTGGCCTGAGTGCCCCCTTCTATTTAGGCTCTAAAGACTACCAAATTTAGAATGAACTCCAGTGGGCTAGTCATGTGGCTTAGTAGTAAAACACTTTCCTATCATGCATAGCACCCTAGATTCCATCCCAGCACACACACACACACACACACACACACACACACACACACACACACACAAACATGTAAAAGGGGCCAGAGATTTAGCTCAGTGGTTCTGGCACCTGCCTAGCAAGCTCAAGGTCCCTGGTTCGATCCCCAGGTAACCACATACAACAGTACTGGGCGCAGTGACTCACACCCACCGCCAATCGGTGCCACATACCACAGTGCCAGGCATGGTGGCTCATGCCTGTGATCCCAGCACTCGGGAGGCAGAGGCAGGGGGATTGCTGAGTTCGAGGCTCGCCTGGGCTACATAGTGAGCTCAGGGCCAGCCTGAAAAAAAAAAAAGTGAGCACTCCAAGCCACCCGAAGTCAGCTGCCAGAGAGATGGTGCCTCCAGGTGTTGGCCAAGACACCTAGATGCTCACTCAGAAAGCTTTCTGGTGCCAGGCAGATAAAGGGTAGTGTCCCATGTCTGCTAAGTGTAACAGTGCCTACCTGCTGTCATTTCTTTGGTGAAGGAAGATACCTGTACAAAGTTATCCTGAAAAACTTCAGTTTAGGAAGTTCTAAAAACCATCAGAGGACTCTTGACTGTGTTCAACAAAAAAACAGTCTAAACCATTGCAGCTTATAGTACAGTTAAATCAAGAGTTAGAATTCTTCCATTTTGTGCCTTGAAGAAAGGTCAGATATTTATATTTAACTGCATTACTCATATTTTCCATCATTTTTTGTCATTTGGTTTGTAAAAGTCATATTTCCTTTGTAAAATTCTACTTTCCCATCTTATTTAATATACAAGCATGTTTGAAACTCCACGATACAGTTTTTGTCCTTTGGTTACCATGTATTTTTCTTGAATTATCATCTTTGTTCTATTTTTGTTTTGCCTGTTTTTCTGCCCTTTCACTAATTTTCCATAGCTTCCAAAATGGTGCAGAAAGTTGCCTGTAAGTACCAGCAAGGAGGTGGTGAAATATAGCTGTGTTTCTTTTCATAGATGTAGAACGTAGACATCTTGTTCCCACAAACCCTTGCTTTTGCTGTTAGAATGATGGCATTTTGTTTTCACTGAGTTCAACCCTGCTCACGTGTAAGTCAAGCGTGCAAGCAAGACATTGGCAAGGAAGAAACTGACAACTAGAGCTTCAGCTTAAAAGATCCATAAGAGGGAGCTTTATTTTTCAATAAAGAGAGTAATATCAAAAATGTGGTACTCTCAGCCATAAATTTTCTTGAATGTTTTCATCAACCCAGCTTTCTAAGCAAGTCATAAACTCTGCTAGTGGGTTTTGCAGCCCTGGACTGTATATTCAGATAGGCAACCCAGCCAGAGAGTGACTTCATAGGAACTGTTCCTTCTTGTACTGGTAGCAAGCATCCCCTTCTGTGGGTGAGTACAAGTTTCCTAAAATGGGCTTCTTGCATTGCATTCACTATAAAGGAGAGCCACAGTGAAAATACTATGCTTTTTAAGTGCAAGCAGAACTTGTGTTGGTTGGTGGTAAACACCTGTAATCCCAGCACTTAGGAGGCTGAGCTAGGAGGATTGCAAGTTTAAGGCCAGCCTGGGCAACTATGCAAGATGCTGTCTCAGAACAAAAAAAATGTATTAAAGGGCTGGGGATGTCTCTCATTACTAGAGCATTTAACTAGCAGTGCAAGGCTCTGGGTTCTAGACCCAGTATGAGAGAGAGGGAGGAGGGTGTGGGAGCACCGGCATGAGAGAAGGTGGTTAGTAACTGAGGCCTTGTCGGTACCGTCATAGTCAAAGTGTGACGTGTCAGAATGTTGTGGTAGGAAAGACCAAGCTCCCAGTTGCTCGCTGCTTCTGTTCCATGTCTGCCCTGCCCTCCTCTCTGCAGGTCCAGGCTCTAGTCTCCATCTCATTTCTGCTGCCCTCTCGAGAGTGGCCCAACCAAGCTGAGGCTGGCCAGACCCTCTCAGGTGCCTCATCACAAAGTTTCTTCCAGATAACAGAGGAACCTCAGGGAATAGGGGAGGCACTGAGTCAGCACAGGGTGACTAGAGCTCCGAGGTCCCTGAAGTCACCATGTTTTATTTTCTGTGAAGAACTGTCTCTGTCATGCTGGGCCCTCATTCCCTAGAAGAATCACTTGGTCTCTCAGTTATAGATTTAATCATCTTTAAATCCTGCAATGGCAGGTACCAACCAGCCAAGTGCTTGTTCTTTCCACAGCATCTGTTAAGTACTTCCTGTGTGCCAGGCACTGTTCTTAGATCACACAAGACAAATCTGTACCCTAATTTGGTTGCTAATCAAATATACAGGCATTTAATTACATCCCTATAGATTTAAGATTCAGGCCAATTGTTCACCTATCTGGCATTAGGCAGGTGCAAGGGAGTTCAGCTGGTTAATTTGACTCACAAAGTTCCCTAGTATGAAATTATAACTTAACCTTTGGGAGTTCAGTGTAACAAATTTAACCCATGAAAAAGCAGAGGCAGACTTCTTTCTAGTGGCTTTTAAGGGATCCCACTCTTAAAAGAACTGGTTTGGTTTTGTTGTTTTGCTTTGTTTTGTTTTGTTTGGGAGAGGTGGCTGGTTTTTCTGTTTTTCTTTTTGAGACAGTGTCTCTCTTCATAGTTCAGGCTGGCCCTGAGCTCACTGTGTAGCCCAGGCTGGCCTTGAGCTCAGCAATCCTCCTGCCTCAGCTCCCAAGTGCTAGGATTAGAGGCATGTTCGCCATGCCTGGCTCAAAACTTGCTAGTGAAAAACAGTATTCACATACTAAATTTAGAACCCCGAATTCCTTCCCATTGTTGGCTCCTCTGAGTAAGAGTTCTCAAAATTTTTAGCAGGCCGGGTGTAGGGAACATTTTTTGCTACCGCAGGCCTCCCCCAAATTCAGTAGCTTCTCTTCCTTCAGAGTTGTTTTCCTAAGAGATACAAGTACATGGGAACAGTGATACTTATCTAGCCATAGCCAGTGTACACTAATTTTGGAGGATGCATCAGATGCCTCTTGCTGTTTTTCTTTGGAAAAAGACCTGTTCTAGCCATTATTTGTAACATCCAAAAAGCTTTTGACTCTAACATCCGCTGCTACTGAGTGAAGCCCATTATACATAATTAAATTCCTGGAACATGCTGAACCTTGAAGTAGAAAAGGCAAAAATACAGCTTTATTTGTTGTCCAGAAGCAGGGGCTTATTGAATAGGAGCAAGTGCAGCTGGGCCCTGAATGAACTTTAATGACCAAGGAGTGGGCGTCCGAGAGCGTGGTCCTCAGCGCGGCCCTCCCGGCGGGCCGACCCCTGCAGGCCAGACACCTGGCGGAGCCTCACCCCAGACTCAGGCCGGGCACAGCGGGGCCCGCTCGGGGCCGTGCACTTGCTGGGTGCCTGTTCCGTCTGGTTTGTCACGGACCCCCTGTTGCATGTTGAGCAGAGCAGGAGTTGTGTAACCCTGGCACCACGAGGACCATCACCCCCTCTGTCACAGAGCCGTCTCGGCCTTGTGCCCAGGTGCGGCCCTGACCGTTTCTGACACTGGGACAAGGCGTGGGAAGAGAAGGAAGAACATGTCTGACTCCTGTATCCTGTGTGCTTCCCTCTCCCGCCCACGCCCTCCCCATGCAGGACGAATCTCTCCAGCGCCTGCAGAAGGAGTCTGATATCTTACAGAGAACCTATGCGCACTACTTCGATCTCACAATTATCAACAATGAAATCGACGAGACAATCAGACATCTGGAGGAAGCTGTGGAGCTCGTGTGCACAGCCCCACAGTGGGTCCCGGTTTCCTGGGTCTATTAAACCTCTCCCCAGATCCCTGAGCAGAACTGGGAGCCAGCTCATCCATGGAAACACCTCTTTGTTACCGGCCTTGTGTCAGCAGGTCATGGTCCCTAGAGACTACCTAGTTGTAGTGTGACCTACATTTATAATTATTGTCATGTCTGAATAGATAGGAGGAGAAAAACAATTACACACTAATTTAAAGAGACAGTATCTTTTTTAATCAGTTCTCCTAAACTTTAATAAAGTGTATCTTTAAATGTATGTATTATTCAATCCTTTGGAATGTTATATTTTTGGAACTCATAGCTTTTTATTTCCGAGGCCCCTAAAAACTGCACAAAATAGATGCTGCTTTCTATAATCTATTTTAATAATAATAAACTGATTCTGTTACCTTGACTGGGGGTGGAACACTACATTCTTTTTAGAGTCTGATTTTATGGATTGGAATATCTTTCTTTCTCTATTTATTTGAAATAATTAGTCTGGTGATTACAAAACAGTCATAAATTTTTAAAAGCCTTTTTTCTCTCTCTTTTTTTTTTAGAATAGCATTTTTAAGTCCTTTATGTAACATCCAGATAATGTGATACTGTCTCTTTGAAACACCCTGTAAACCTTTTAGAGATTTGAAGTTGGGTCTTGACCCTTAATGCATGTGGACAGTCGCGAGCGTCTATGCTGTCGGTGTGTCTGTGCTGGACAAAGCAGTCTGTAATGTGCAGCGAAGTACATTCCGTTCACGGGGCACCCCAGGGGAGCAAGAACACACGCTGTTATGACTAAGTTGTAAACCTATGCACATCCCTTGCATTTCGGGCAACTTTATAAAAAAAAGAAAAAGAAACTGATTTTTATTAATAATAATCATGTAGTGAAATGTGTTTGTAATTTTGTCTCAATTTAATTTGTTGTAAGGTGGGAGGGGGAATTGCTGGTTTCACCATTTCAGATCTGTGTTGTCTAAGAGTATTAATGTTTTAATTAAGCAAAGAAATGAGGATTTTTAATCTGTATGTAATTGTTTTAAAGCACCCATTTTAAGAGAAAATACTGTGCAATGAAGAAAACCAGTTTAGGCGTTTGCTATAAACTGAATTATTCTGAAAGAATAATCTATAACAGCCCTGTAAATTCCTTTAAAATGATGAACTAACAGGACAGTCTGACCAATTTTTTTAAATATACTTCCTTTTATGTGCTCAATAATCAAATGCCTTTGGGTCCTTCATTTCGTTATAGATTTGCTGAGGTTTCCAATAACCTCTTTGATTTCCTAATTCTGTAGATGCTCACTGATCCATGGAAGGCCCAGGAGCGAGCATCAGCAGGCAGGAGGGCAGAGCAGCCTGACTGGGTGCGGCTCGGACCACACTGACTCACAGGCTACCTGTGGTCTCTCCTTCCTCTTGCTGTAGCCCTTGGCACAGGAGATCATCTGTCCTTGTTGCTTAAGGGACTTTCACCATCTCATCACCCTGCCATGAGGTCACATTCTTCCAGTGCAGGGGATTCAGGCTGAGTCCCCAGCCTCTTTGCCGAGAACTCAGTAGAACGTTTCTCCTTAGCGTGTTACTGCCAGTAACCTGTGATCCTTGAAACATACCATCACTTTCGCTTCTTGTAGGTTAGACGGCCTCTGTCACTGTGTGCCTTGGCAGACACGCGGGGTGTGTTCGGAGCTAACAGCTCCTCTTAAGGGACTGAACAGAGAAGGCATTTCTGTACCCCTCTGACACTGTCCACACCCCAGGCCTGATCTACTGCTACTAAACGTTGCTGATGTTCTGTTTCCTGGTATCATTCCTGTCAGTGGCCAGACGGGTCCGCAGTTTACTGACAGGCAGTGAGTGAACCACTTGTGTCCAGGCCCCGCAAGGGGGTGACCAAGCAAACCAGAGACAAGCCCAACAGTGGTCTGGCCCTAGATGGGGAAAGACACCCGCAGAGCTATTTAGGGCTGTGTCAGTACTGACTTCAATCTAACGGACACCAAGGCCAGCCTTCCTGCAGCGGTTCCAACCACCACCCCGGCTCTTCTCAGTGTCACAGTGCCCATGCTACCTCTTTTCCAGTGAAGCACAAAGAAGAACACAGCTGACACGCGGGAAGCAGAGACGTCCCTTCCCCTGGTAGAAACCTTCACGCCCCTGCTTGCTTTCTGCGAGCTCAGAGAAGCACACAGGCATGTCTTGTACCTGCCGTGTGCAGGCAGCCAAATCCCTGCACCCGGAACACACGGACTTCCCCCACAGGTCACCTGTTCCATCCCACTGACGTCCATCTTCTCTCAAGCAGTGTCTCTGTGACCCAGCAGAGAACACTTACATCTCTGAATTCGGAGTCATTTTAGTGCATTACTGCTGTATTACAATTGTCCACTAAGCAATCAGAGAAAATTGCTAAAAGCTTCTTTGCTGCCTCCATTCCATCAGCAGAAATATATTTTTTTCCTTTTAAAGACTAGAGCAAATGATTAGATTATTAAATCTTATCAGTGGGCAATTGAAGCACTACAGAACCATATTCTGAAGGTGATCTCCACCCTCACTCCACTCCCTGCAACAGGACAGGGAGCACTTTGATATGTTGAATTTTTGTTAAAAAGATGAAATGTCCTGATTTTCTAATCATGAGACAGTAATGACTGCACAGTTCACATATTCCATTTTAACACTGAAAAGGAAAATATCGCTCGATTTAATTCATCTGAAGTTTCCCAGTGTCAAGATAACATTGTAGCTTTTTTAGATGCAATTAAATGTATCTCGTGTCAGGTGAGATGGTTTAAAATATCTGCTCAAAGAGGAAAAGAAATGGTTGACCTACTTTTTTGCTATTTGCATTCAGAAGCCATCCTCCCAGCCCATCCCATTGGTGGCAGAATATCTAAAGATGCACAGAGTTCCCCACTGCATGGAAATGCAGGAAGTGTCCCCGTCCTAGTGTCCGTCTCCTGCTGCCCGAGCCTGGCCAAGCAGGCCCAGCCTTCCCTTGAAGCTACTGTTATCTTTCCATGCCTTTGATCTCAATGTTCCTTTGTTTGTTTTGAAATTGCTCGTAATCGTGTCTTTCTTAAGGCTTCGAGTTCATTCCTTGCAGAAGTTGAGTCAGTTGAGCCACCCTTGAGGAAATGGGACACGGGAGAGACCCCGAAGGACAAGGCAGTCCAAAGCACATTTCAGATCCATTTCTTTACTTGGGGCAGAGTTAAGCTTAGCTTGCTGCTAAGCTCCCGAGACAACAGATGGATTGGTAAACTCTTTAATGAAAGTGTCTCTGGAAAAAGGAGAAAGCGCATCGCAGTCAGCATTGCAAGAGCAAGCCCTTACAGCCCTCATCCCTATCATCGAGCTGTTGTGCATTTCGTGTCCTTCACTTTGTCAGAACTGAACACAGCCTCCTGAGGCCATCCTCCTTCCAAGGGCTTACGATGCTGAGACTCCCACGGCCCGCCAGAGGGGGAGGCTCCTGAGCGTGGCTCTCTTATTCTGCGCCTCTGATTCATTCTTCTCTTAAGAGATCTTCCTGCTTCTCCCTGCAGCTTATGGAAGGGCTACATGCTGTGATCTCTCCTCATCTGCCTTGGTACAGCTGTCTCTTTCTTGGCCCCTGGAAGACAGGGTTTCCTCTGTTCAGTATCCCCAGGCACAGGACCACACTGAGGCTCACTGCACGGTAGGCTCCACCAGCCCTCACGTCTATCCGCCTTAAACCAGGGATTCGGCAAGTCTCAGGCCGCTCGGCCTAGGGAATGAGCTTTAGCTGTTACATCTGACCTGGAAGCAAGGAAAGGCGGGAGGAGTCTCATCTGCACTGTATTCCTGTGGGGTCCTTTCCTTGGTGCCCTTGGCCTGCAGCAGGTGGGCACACAGAAGTGGCAGTGCACAGGGCACCATCACCTCTGGAACGGGCACGCCAAGTCTTACTTAGCTCTTCCCGGGAGAGAAAACCCTGAGATCCCATCACCTCTCACCTGCTCCTCCATTAACTCCCTGAACCTGTGCAATTGGACTGAGCAAAAGAAAATGGAAAGAGCTGTTTGCAGCCACACAGGAGACCCAGTTTCTGCCCCCAAGCACGACTCCATCTCAGTGCATGTGCAGAAACGTGGGACTTGGTCACATCTAGAGTTAGCTCCGTTCTCTGCCAGTGTTTTTACCCATGGAGGCCTGGGGCGACTGTCTCTGGGCCCAGGGGAAATACAATCTCTTGAAGGAGTTGTGCTTGGGAATAGAAATAGGTGTCCACAGTGAGTGGCCTCACCTATTTTTTTCATTTGGAAGAGACCAAGAGTTGGGGGCATTGATTGCCAGTCTTAGCTGTCCCTGAATGTCCTCTGTGCAGGCAGGTGGAGGCTCCGAGGTGTAAAGGCTGCGCCGCCCTCGCGTGCTGAGACCAGAGCAGCATGCTTCATTGCAATGTGGGCGCGTCGCCATGCGCACTCAGTTCTGAGGTGGTTTTGCATAAAGTTTTGCCAACATGTTCGTTTTTCTGTATGTATTATTGCCTTTTTATAAAAGGTTTTGAAGTATTGTCTCAGTGATAAAAAGAGAGAGATGTTAATGGTTGTTGTATATTTCACCGTATCCAATTGTAAGTATTTGCAGGGTACAGCAAAGCCTTAGCTTGCAAGAAGAGCTGAAGGGATTGGAAAGGTTCGGATTCTTTGTAAATGTCCTGCTTTTCTTTCTCTGTGTGTATCTATTTACATGCCTTAGCACACGCCCTCCCATCCTGATCCCTTAACCACGGCGCTGGTGTGCTGCCAGCGCAGTACAAGTCAAAACCCTAGTCAGTTATCTTGTGTGACAGGGAAGAAGAGAAACTCCATAGTATTCTTTGTAGAATATACATACCTGTAGGATGCTGTGTAATGGGAAACCATAGAATTTGGGCTCTTGTCATTTCAAAGTTGGAGAAATGTATGAATAAAATGTATAAAACATGAAAATTCAGTCGTCTCCTCAGATTGTAGGGCAAACAGCTTGGGGACGAGCAACCCGAGGGTTAGAAGAAGAGGGGTGGCTGAGCTTCTGAAGACCCCTGTGGAGCTGCTCTCCGTGCAGGCCTCGCGGAACTCCTCCGAAAGGACCAGGGGAAGATGGACGACTCCTGCCCTCCCGGAGGAGCACAGCCTGGAGGTCTCCATGCTCGGTCAGCCGTGGCTGCCACAGAGAGCAGTGCAAGCCTAGTTGTTTGCATTTGAATGTAGATTTAAAATAGCTTCAGATTTCTATTTTTTAAAAAAAGAGAGAGAGAAAGGAAAAAAAAAAACTAGTTGTGACATCTGCTAGAAATAGAAATCTAAATTTATTTTAGTGATGCAAGTGCCACAGCACAGAGAGTGCGGCCCTCATCTGACATTTTTATTGAAAGCCATAAAAGGAAGCCTGTTCCAGGGTAGTTGCTCTGCCCAGTGACACCTTTGCTGCTCTGTGATTTGACTGGGTCCCTGGCTGGAGTCTGCTGGACTCCTGCTTTTGCCCAAAGCCCTGCCCAAGCAAGGAAGCATGGCAGCTTGATGCGTTGCACACAGCTCTAGCAAAGGCCAGGTCTGAGTGAACCTGCCCGGTGCACTTTAAGAAGGATCCACACTAAGGAAACATGAACTAGGAGTGAGTACTTGCTCTATTCAAACTTTACACCATGAACAATATGTACGAGAATCGAAATCCCATTCAGACACAGCATGATGAGTCCCTGGCCTTTTCATTCAGGGAATTGCAAACTGTCTTTCTGCAGACTTCTCACTTTAGATGGACAGAAGACCAAAAGTGTAATCCTTTTCTAAACTTCGTGGTACTTAAGACCCATTAATATGCTGATATTAAACGACTAGAAATACATATAAGCATATTTCCTTTAAGGCACATACGTGTCAATACTAAACCAGCAGAAATAAATATAAACAATTTCCATGCTTTACCCTGCCAACTGTAATATGATAAGCTGAGTAAATAACACTGAGTATCATCCCATGAACTCTTCAGCAAAGGCTAGTGATCTTCAGGACACAGGCAATGACACTGGTACTGGGTAGCAAAAGTGACCCTGAGTCAAGATCACGGTCACCGAGGGGAGCAAGCTCCCCAAAAGAACAATGTAGTAGTATAAGCTAGCAATCCTGCTAAAGGAAATGGGTGCTCTGGGAGAGAATGTTCTAGAAGGTGGCATCTGACTTTTGCATGGAGTGAGTACACTAGACACGGTGACTGAGGACAGAATCTCATGGTTCTGGCCATGTGAAGGATGCTGTCACCATGCCTATTGCCCCCTCTGCTCCCCAGAAAATGGGAACCAGAAACCACTTTCTGCCATGAATGCATTCCTAAGGAAGATCACTAAAACTCGAGCTACTGCTGGTGCCCTCTTTGCTCCTCAAAAGGCAGCTTTGTATCCCACGCCCCATAGAACGCCTGCTACCTTGTGCCACCAGAGCGCTCTGATGGGTGGTGGAGGGCAGCACACGGGGGACAGCCTGCTGGGACTTCACAAGTATCTCCAGGCCTATGGAGATGGGGAAATGAAAACCACAAAAGGCAGGTCCACCGCAGATCATCAGCTTGCCACACAATGCCCCCTAGGACTTCACGGGGTAGAGGGACAGTTCACCTTTCTCACTGCGGGTGGGGATCAGAGCACATTCAAGTGAACCTCTAAGATGTGTACATTTTATTTTATACAGAATTTATCTTGGTTACAAGAAAACAAAAAACTGTGATCATTTCCACAGCTGCCAAAAAAACTGACAAAATTCAACATCCAGTTCTCATTATAAAAGAAGCAAACCCCAGGGAAACTCTTAAAATACTATAGGAAATATCCTGGACAAGTAAAGAAGAGATACTTCAAGCTACAGTCAGTATTTTTCACCCAGAAGTGATTCAAGTACATTGAAATCGCCATTATTTTAAAACTATCTAAATAAAACATGATCTTTACAGAAAAAATAAGAAATATAAGTAAACAAAAGAGAAGAAGTAAAAAGAGAGAAAGTAGATTCAACTAAATTCTGCCGCACACAGAAATGCTAACTACTTCTGTCTGTCAAGCTAGTAGTTTATACATAAATGTATATTTTATCCCTGTCGAGGCCTCCTAAAATGTTTGATTACTTACTTGACATCTCCTCCCCTATGGTTATTTACTGTTGCTTTTTTTTTAAAAAGTTCAAAAACAGAATGAAGAAGTATAAGCATTGGGGAAAAAATGAGGCCAAACTGCTAATATTTGCTAACAATATCATTGTGCACCTTGAAATTCCAAGAATAATGAGACAGCCATTGGAGTCCATAAAGAGCAGTTACAAAACACACAGAAATCAATAGGGTTCTTATCTATTCTCAATAAAGTTAGTAAATGAATGTTGTTCCCAACTGCAGCAAGTTCTTTAAAAACAGGCAAAATTCTATGGGTTTTATGTGAAAAGAGACAACGCTGAACTGAGAATATAAAAGACTTGAATAAGCAGAAATGTCCTTGAGTGGAAGAACTAAATGTTTCAGTGTCATAAGTTATTTTCAAATTAATGTGTGGGCTTAATACAACAAGGCCAATTAAAATTGAAGTAATCATGTTTTGGGGCCTTCACAAAATAGCTGTTTATCTGGACAAATGAAGAGTGAGAAAATGCAAGAAAATTCTTGGTAAAAAGTAGCTGAGGGTGAATAGCCCTTCCAGAGGTCAATCTGTTCTCGAGCTAAAACACTTAAGACATCATACACCAAAGCTAACTTCATGGTAACTAAAGATTTAAATATAAAAATTGAGACAAATGAAAAGAAAATATAATTCAGTTGTCAGTAATGCACTGGAAGAGGGAAACTTCTTAAATTCATACAGGAGAAAATCACAAAGCAAATGAAAGATTGGGCTTTTTATTTTTATTTTATTCTTCAATGCTGGGAAGGGAACCCAGGGCCTTGTGCCTGCTGAACACGTGGTCTACCACTGAGCTACAACCCCAGGTCCCCAAGTGGGGGATTTGATCCCTAAAACTAGACATTTTCAAAATAAAGTTGTAAGCAGTGATATAACTCAAGGATGCTGCACCTGCCTAGTAAGCAGATAGCCCTGAATTTGATCCTCAGTACCAAAAAAAAAAAAAAAAAGATTTAAAAAAAAATTGGGACCACCAACTAGGAAAAGAAAGACATTTAGCAATAACTATGCTATACAAAGGGTTAATGCGTTTATCATATAATGAACTTTTGTGAACTAGTTAAAAATACAAACATTCCAGCAAATGAACACGGTTCAAGCACAAACACTTAACAGACCCTAGACAGAGCAGCCCTTGCGCTCCCTCCTTTCAGTGGTGCCCACCAGCTTGCCTCTTCGGAGTAAGGGGCAAGAGATCCTCACAGGGACCGCTTGCCTTTAGCTCTTCTAAAGCTGCGACTTGACTAAGGGGACCCCAGTATACTTATGCCCCAGGCGCCACACAGATGAAAATGTCATTTGCCTCTGAAGGAAGATGCTATCATCTAGGGCCTCAGATACAATGTCTAGTATGCAGCAAAAAATTAATTAGGCATTGGGGCTGGAGATTTAGCTCAGTGGTTCTGGCACCTGCCTAGCAAGCTCAAGGTCCCTGGGGTTCGATATCAGTAAGCACATACAATGATATGATCTTGGGCATGGTGACTCATACCCACCAGCAATCAGTACCACACAGCACAGTGCCGGGCATGGTGGCTCACACTTGTAATCCCAGCACTCGGGAAGCAGAGGCTGGAGGATTGCTGAGTTTGAGTCCTGCCAGGGCTATTGAGCAGGGCAGCCTGAATTGAGCCCAGGGCAGCCTGAAGTACAAAACGAGATCCTGTCTCAAAAACAAACAAACAAACAAACAAAAAACTAATTAGGCTCATGAGGAGAAAATGAATAAAGAGATGGATACATCTGTGTAAATAGACAGCAATATTGCCTTGGGTTTTAAATATACATAGAAGTGAAACACATGATAACTCTGAGCCAGTAGTTAGGAAGGAGATTAACAGAGTTAATGTCTGAAGGTCTTTACATAGTCAAGAGAGACGGATTCACATTTAGAATCTCATACAAAGAATTATTACTCAAGGCTGAAAGTTTAGAATGACCACTGAAAAGAGCTTGCAGTGTGGGGACAAGGGTGCAGCTCACGGGTAGAGCTCTTGCCTCGCATGCACAGTGCTCTGGATTCGATCCCCAGCACCACAAAAAAACATTTTTTAAACTTACAGTGCGTAATTTTTGAGCTACATTAGACAGGACATTAAAACACAAGTCATTAAGAGACTGATAAAGGCCGGGCGTGGTGGCTCACTCCTGTAATCCCAGCACTCGGGAGGCAGAGACAGGAGGATTGCTGAGTTCGAGGCTTGCCTGGGCTACATAGTGAGCTCAGGGCCAGCCTGAACTACAAAGCGAGACCTTGTCTCAAAAAAAAAAAAAAAAAAAAGGCTCACGCCTGTCATCCCAGCACTCGGGAGGCAGAGACAGGAGGATTGCTGAGTTCGAGGTTTGCCTGGGCTACATAGTGAGCGCAGGGCCAGCCTGAACTACAAAGAGAGACCCTGACTAAAAAAAAGAGAGAGACTGATAAAGTAACTATTAAATATAGGATCTTGTTGCCCAGTATAATCCCAACACTCAGGGATGCTGAGGCAAGAGGATCTCAAGTTCGGGCTCAGCCTGGGTAATTTAGGGAGACTATCTCACAGTGAAAAATAATGAATTAACTGGCTGGGGATGTAGCTCCAGTGCAAAGGCCCTGGGTTCAATTCCAAGTACAAAATAAAATGAACCTAATTACCAAACACTGAGAAGAGGAACTCAAGAAAACTGATGATGACTGAAAATCTTTCTTCTCAGGAAATCTTTCTTCTCTTTCTATGGCAAAAGTGAGTCATCAGGTAAATAGCATAATGTCATGTCAACATACAGTTTTGTACAAAACTACATAAAAACATTTTTGTTTTGGTTTTTTTTAAGACAGGCTCTCACTGTGCTGGTCAAGCTGCCCTTGAATTCACTATGTAGCCCTGGCTGGATTAGAACTCATGGCGATCTTCCTGCCTCAGCCTCCCCAGTGCTGGGATTACAGGCACGTGCCATCCATACATAAGAACATTTTTAGGGTGCTTTAAACAATTTCTTTAATTGAAATGCCATACAATGACTTCCACTTATTTTGATACATCTTTTCCCTGTGGTGATTTAAAAGATCTTCAAGCCAATATAAATATTTCATAAATATTTGGCCATTTGGGTGGACACCTGCACAATACCTCCTTTCAGCACGAAAACACTGAAGACGGAAAGACTTGACACAATTAACTAGGTTCAGTGAGAATCTGCTCCAAAAATTGGCATCTCTGATGTAAAGACACCACACACCTGTTCAGTTAAGAAAACCACCCTACGACACAGAATGATGTTCTGTGGGTAAGTAGGGCCCAGAATACCGCTGAATGGCAGAGCAACATCCCTGGCTTATGCCGTGAATTCACAGGGAACAGATTCCAGCAATGCAGGCTCCTTCTCACTGGTTCCCACCAAAAGCATGCATCTCTGGGCGGGTAGGCTGGCGCTTCAGTTGAACTCAGGTACCTTTCTCTTTGGCTTCTGTCTTTTTCTGATCATTTTCCTTGGCACATTTCAGGACGCTCTCTGGACTCCGAGTATTTAATATGGTCAATATGCACATTAATTTTGGCAAGTATCTTACCCTGAACCTACTTGCTTACAATACCCACTGCATGCTGGATAACACTGTAGTCTTCTGGTTTTGCCATGGCAACAACTGTGTGGCATTCCTTTATAAAGTTTCCATTCCCTGGATGTCTACAGTACCACCCTTTTCCCATGTATGTAGGCAAAAGAACAACCCCATATTTTTGAAAGGCCTAGAGAATGTACACCAGCCTCCCCTCCTCTTTCCCTTTGTGTTTGTCATTTTGGCAAATTACTGGAAGATGGCAATTCTGGCTGAAATGCTATTAAAACGTTTAATTGCCAGGTGTAATAGCTCACGCTTGTCATCCCAGCACTCAGGAGGCAGACACAGGAGGATTGTTATGAGTTCAAGGCTTGCTTGGGCTACCTAGTGAGTTCAGGGCCAACCTGATCCACAAAGTGAGACCCTGTCTTAAAAACTAACTGAATAAATAAATAATAGCAATAATAATTACTTTTTCTGAAAGTCTCTGTAACAGCAACTGTCATGTTTTATGGGCATAGAATCAAATATATTCATCTTCATAACTTTTTTTGAGATAAGGTCTTGCTTTGTAGGTCAAGCTGGCCCTGAGGTCACTATGTAGCCCAGGCAAGCCTTGAACCCACAGCAATCCTCCTGCCTCTCCCTCCTGAGTGCTGGGATGATGGGCATGAGCCACCACACATGGCATTGTGGTATATGATACCAGGGGTCAAACTCATGACCTTGCGCTAATGAGGCAGATGCCGGAACCACTGAGCTAAATCCCCAGCCCATCATCATCATAATTTTTAAGTTTTATTCCCAAGACAGAGTTCTAATGAGATCTTTCTCTTCCTACCAACCATAATTGTACTGATTATCCAGATATTTTCAGAAACTCTGGGGACTGTTAGGGTTTCTCCCAGAAGGCATTACTTTAATAGGAGAAAATCCATATGATTATTTTAATAAAAGCTAAAGAAATTATTTGATAATGTTTGAAACATGCTCCTGATAAACATTCTTGACAAACTAGAAATAGAAAATCAGGCAAAGAAGCAAGATACATCATGTACTGGTACAAATTCCTTATGGTGAATTTTATCATTATGTGTATCTAAAATGTACTGATAAATGTTTTTTAAAAAGAAAAAAGAGGGCCAGACATTTAGCTCAGTGGTTCCAGTGCCTGCCTAGCAAATTCAAGGTCCCTGGTTCAATCCCCAGAAACCATATACAATAGTACTGTGCATGGTGACTCCCACCCACCAGCAATCAGTACCACATACCACAATGCCGGGCATGGTGGCTCACGCCTGCAATCTCAGCACTCGGGAGTCAGAGACAGGAGGACTGCTGTGAGTTCAAGGCTTACTCAGGCTACATAGTGAGCTCAGAATCAGCCTGAACTACAAAGGGAGACCCTGTCTCAAAAAACAAAAATTTTTTTGCCAGGCGTGGTGGCTCACACCTGTAATCCCAGCACTTGGGAGGCAGAGGCAGGAGGATTGCTAAGTTCGAGGCTTGCCTGGGCTACATAGTGAGCTCAGAGCCAGCCTGAATTACAAAGCGAGACCCTGTCTCAAAAAAAATTTTTTTAATTAAAAAATTACATTTCCCAGCCCTTCCTGAATTTTAGTTTGGTCATGTGCCTAAGGTTTGGCCAACAGGTATCTAAGCAAAAGGGTATATGAACCTTATAGAAAATATTTTTTAATTCATGTGTGTTTGTAAGACATCTAGAGGGAATTGGTACATTTATATATAATACCTTGATTATTTACATTCCCTTTACCCCCCTTCCCTCTCCTTCCTCAGAAAACATTCTTTTTTTTTAATCAGTATTTTTTTGGGGGGGAGGTGTTTGCCTTTGTTTTTCAAACTGCCCCAGAAAATGTTCTTGATAGAAGATGTCGTCTGTCTGCTCTCCCCTCCCTCCTCCTGGCTGGGACCTACGTGTGTTGACTGGTGCTCTGGCAAAACCCTCCTGATTTACGACATGAGTACGAGACTAGAAAGGAAACACAACAGAGTAATAACATATAAAGAATCTGGATCCTTTAGGGTTCTATGGAACAAAGCCATCGCACAGGCTCCAGACTTCCCTCCAGACTTTACTTAGTACTTTTTTCTTTTCTTTCTTGTTCTTTGTTGTTTTTGTTTTGTTCGCAATATTGGAGATCAAAGCCCCTCGGCTAGCTGACCTTTCTTCTGCTCCACCTAGTTACCGTACTTTTGTGGTAAGGACATTTAACAGTCTTAGCAGCTGACTATAGTGCCGCACGCCCGTCACACAAGCTCAAGCCCAGCCTGGGTAACTTAGCTTAGCAGGACCCTGTCTCAAAATAAAAAATAGAAGAGGGCTAGAGATAGAGCTTAGTGCTCTCCGGATTCAATCCCAAGTACTAGGGAGAAAAACAAACCTCTCTGTAAATGTCAGGAACATAGCACTGTTAATTATCAGCACCTCTACTTCAGGGCCTGCACAGCCTGTGTCTGGAGAGTCAGTGTATTCTTCATAAGTACCTGAAACTTTGTGAGTTTGACCAGTGCAGATCCCCAGCCCTTGCTAACCAGCATGCCACTTGGCTTCTGTGAGTTCAGCTCTCTTAGCTCCCATATAGGAATGAGGTCATGCGGCGCTCATCTTTCTGGGCCTAATTTCACTCAGCACAGTGTGCTCCAGCCTCCTCCTACCACAGCTGCCTTGGACTTTAGCATAAAAGAGAAATAAACCTCTCCCTCGTGGAAGCCGAGGGTATCTGGGAGTGTGTGTTGAGCCCAGTCTGACTTGAGCCTCAAGAGGTGACTCATATTGCCTTGGCCCTGGCCGGGTGCGTCTCAGCTATTTCTACTCTGCAGCCCTCACAATGGCTCTTTGAGGCAGAAGGAATTTTCCTAATGAGGGAATGGAAGCTTCGGCGCTCCCGGCGCTCCCATGGGGAAGTGACACTAATGATGTTGGCTTTGTCTTTCTGGGAGGCCGTTCCTGCAGCTGCTGTCTTAATCACCAAGTAAGCCGTGTGCCGGGGAAACCAGACAGTACCACTCGGTCCTGTGGAGCCATAAGCCGAAACGACTGGAGGGCTTCGCTGCCTTCGTCTCTCCAGAGACCATCTTTAAACCAGAGGATGCTATTTCACAAGATCCAAAACCATTCCGGGGGGGCTGCGGCTGCTGCTCAGCCTCAAAACACTCGCCTAGAGTGAGCAAGCCCCTGGCTGCCACCCCGGCCCTGCTAACGAAAAAGGCCCAGAGACCCCAGCAATGCCCCCCTTAGCTTGGAAGAGAAATATTTCAAACCCCCAGGAAAGTGTTTGACAGTGCTGTTAATAATGGAAAATGTTCTGTTGCTGATGAATTAATATCTTAAGCAGAGAAAGCAAATCATCTCGAAAAAATGTTTTAAGGAAAAAAATCTTTGCTGGCAGGGGAGCTCAGTGGCAGAAAATTGGGCTCAGCATGAGGCCCCAGGTTCATCCAACCCCCAACACCACACACACACACACACACACACGCAGAAGGCAAAACATTTTCCGCAACGAAAATCACTGGGGGAGAGCAGGAAAAACCTCAAAGACGGCGCCAGAACCTGGGTAACCAGTCTCTTTCGAAGGACACAGAGCTTGTTCTTCTTAACCATTGTGAGTCAAGCTGCCGGGAACATTCAGGCACAGGTTTTTGGGTGAATGGAGCTTCCACTTGTCAGGGATGGATGACCAGGAACACACTTGCTAGTTTCATGTTTAATTTCGTAAAAAATCACCAAGTTCCTTCCGGGCCAATGTACCCTTGTGCGTTCCCGCCAGGCCGCCATGAGTGATCCCGTTCCTCCTCCTCCTCACACCATCTCTAATTTCACCAGTCTGACAAGTATGTAGTGTTATCTCACTGTGCCTTTAATTTGCATTTCTCTGCTAGCTAATGCTATTGAACATCTTTTCATGTGCTTATTTTTCATCTGTATATTCTCTTCAGTGAAATGGGTTCATGTCTTTTACCCATTTAATAATTGCATTGTTGGGTTGGTGGGGGTTTTTTGTTTGTTTTTTTTATTTTTTACTGTTGTGCATTTTTGTTGTGTTGTGTTGTATTTTTGTGTTTTTACCATTGTCTTGCCTTTGTTAGCATTTAATGAACGTGGCCCTGTGTGCTTTAACATGGGGGATGGGACAGAGGGCCTGGCGCATCTTAGACAAGTGCCCTACCACTGAGCTACACCCCCAGCCCTGCTGTGCTTTGAGATTCCTTCAAGGGATATGTAGTTTGCAAATACTTTCTCCCAAGCTGTGAGCTATCTTTGCATCCTATTCACATGGACTATTAATTACCCCCCTGTACTGGAATGAAACCCAAGCATGCTGGGCAAGTGGGCTACCAATGGCCCATATTCCCAGCCCCAAATAGTTTTTTATTTTGATGAGATAGAGTTTGTCCATTTTTCCTTTTATGGGCTGTTCTTTGGGTATCAAGTCTAAGAACTCTTTGCCTGGCCCAAAAGCCTGAAATTTTCTCCTACTTTTTAAAAATGTTTTATAATTTTATATTTAATCTCATAATTCATTTGGAGTTAATTTTTGTACAAGCTGTGATATTTAGGCTGAGGCTCATTTTTCCACCTTTGAACATACAATTGCTCCAGCATCATTTGTTGAAAAGATTATCCTTCCTCCACTGAATTGCTTTTGCATTTTTATCAGAAAATGGCTGAGCATATTTGTGTTTGTCTATTTCTGGGTTATCTGTTACGTTCATTGATTTATGCTTCTTTGTTCCTGTCCCTCTGACCATACTTCATGGGTTACTGTCACCATATATAGTAAGATTTAGTATCACATACAGGGATTCCTCCCAATTTATTCTTTTTGGTTGAGATTATTTTAGTTATTCTAGGGATTTCCATATACTTTGTAGAATATGCTTGTTTATATCTATAAATAACCTTGCTGAGAGTGTGGTAAAATTACATGACTCTATACTCAAAAGATTTAAAGGAATCATATTGTAAAGACATATGTGCACCCATGTTCATAGCAGCTCAGTTTGTGATTGCCCAATCTTGGAGACAACCCAGATGTCCATCAACTGGAGACTGGGTAAAGAAGATGTGGGTTATTTTTTTAATTTGTAAAATGGAGTATTACTCTGCCATAAAGAATAACAAGTTTGAGTCATTTATGTGCAAATGGACATACCTTGAAGACACACTAATAAGTGAAATAAATAGGTCACAAATATGTAAATACCATGTCTTTTCTCTGGTATGAGAATCTGTAAATGTAAATGAGTTCTACAATGTATGATAGATTTTGTGAAACAGGATATATTCAAAGGGAATGTGGTAAGGGAAAGTAATGAGAGGAAAGAATAAATATGATCTGAAAAGAAAAGGAAAGCACATGTATATAGGGGCTGGGGGTTGTGGGGTGGGCAGGGATATGGGTAAATATGAGAATTAACTTCTGTCATATATTGGTACAAATTCCCCAGTGTTGAGTGTGATTGTGAGCTGTATATAAAATGTACCAATAAAGAATTCAATTAAAAATTACAAGATTCTTCTGAATAATTCGGGGATAACTAACATCTCTACTATGCTGAATCTTCTAATCCACAAATATGGTGTGTCTCTCCACTTACACAAGTCTTCTTTGATTTCCTTCATCAGCATATTTGAGGTGTTTAATCTTGATTGTTGACTTGATCCAATTAAGAGACACTTAAAGAGATGACTGGATTGTTGAGGATGCTGACCTCATCAGTGGATCAGTCCATTAATCTTCCCCCAAGCCCTTCTGCCATGGCATCTTCTGCCTTGGGACCAGCCAACCATGGAGCAAAATACTTGAAATAGTAAATCAGAATAAATATTTTCTCCTCTAAGTTGGTTTTTTTTTGTTGTGTGTGTGTGTGTGTGCGTGTGTGTGTGTGTGTGTGTGTGTGTGTGTGTGGTACCAGAGATCAAACTCGGACCCTTGTGCTTCCAAAGTAGGTGTGGTATCATTTGAGCTAAATCCCCAACCGTCCTCTAAATTGTTTTTTTCAGGTATTTGGTTGCAGGGATTAAAAGTTGAATCCGTTTTGTGCAGATCTTTGTGGGGTTTTTTGCTTTTGTTTTTGGGTTTTTTTTTTTTTTTTTTAGTTTTTTGAGACAGAGTCTCACTTTGTAGGTCAAGCTGGCCCTGAACTCACTTTGTAGCTCAGGCAAGCCTCGAACTCAGCTGTCCTCCTGTCTCTGCCTCCTGAGTGCTAGGATTACAGGTGTGAGTCACCACGCCCAGCATTGTGGTATGTGGTTACCAGGAATTGAACTCAGGACCTTGTGCTTGCTAGGCAGGCCCAGGAACCACTGAACAAAATCTCTGGCCCTCTACTGATCTTGTATGTGTTTTGTTAAATATATAGCTAAATACTTAATTTTCTTTGGATTGATTGTCAGTAGTATTATGCTTTTAATTTTGGTTTCCATGCATTCATTATTTACATAAGTGGTATTGATTAAAAAACTTGCACCATCTGACAAAAACAAATTTTAGTAGATTATTTGGAATTTTCCACACAGAAAATTGTGCTGCTTATAAATGAGGACAACTTTATTTCCTCCTTTCTAATCTGTATGTCTTTGGCCAGGGATTTAGCTGAAGTGGTACCATATTTACCTTGGAAGCATGAGGACCCAAATTTGATCCCCCCCCCAAAAAAAAATCTATGTGTCTTTTATTTCTTTTTCTTGCCTTTCTACTCTGGCTAGAACTTCCAGTACTATGTCAAAAGTGATGAGTGCCGATCTTGCCTCCTTCCTGATCTCAGGGGAAAGTCCTCCACCTGGAAATATGATAATAGCTGTGGGTTTGTTGTAAATTCTGTGTACCAAGAATTGGTTGAGACCATCCCTCCCTGGCTTCTAATTTTGCTGAGCATTTTTATCATGAATAGGTAGCGGATTCTGTTAAATGTTTTTTCAGCACTAAGTTCACATGAGCATATGATTTTTCTCCATTAGCTTGTTGATATACTGGATAGAATCGATTTTCAAATTTTGAATCAGCCTTGTATACCTCAAATACATTGCACTTGATGATGATGAATAAATATTTTGGAATCGTTTTAAAGCCTTTTCTTCTGAATTCCATCTATTAGGTCCAGAAGAGTAATCTTGTCTCATTAACTAAAGACAGAGAAGTTTACCCAGAGTCTGAAACTTAGAGACATGCATTCAAATCCAACTTTGCCATTTACTAACTCTGACCCTTGGCTAGTCACTTGGTTCTTTAAACCTCAGTTTTCTTATCTGTAAAATGAGTCTAACTGTGACTATGTTACAGATTGTTCAAAAAAGTAAATGAGAGAATTTGATGATGCGGCATTGTCTGCATACCTGACACATAATTGGCTGTCGAGAATGGTAGCCAACTGATTTCCAGAACAAGCACTCTGGAGCAGAATTAGGAAAGTTTTGAAAAGACACTTATATATAATCTTAGGAACAAGGAAAAGAAGTGACTTAACGGGGTTTATCCTAATGATCACAATCTCTGTAATCATTTATCCCTGGGCTATGGGATTTCTTTTTGCTTTTTCATGTTATCAAGAGATTTACTAATAAGTATCACTTCAAGACACCAAGAGAGTCATTCAAGGACATTCTCATTAACAGTTTATTAACTTACTAAATGAAAAACTCTCACCACAAGAGCTCAGCACTCATTAGTGGCCTGGGCTGCACATATCAATCGCCCTGCCTTTTCAGGCCAAAGAGCACCTTAATTATAATTCTTTTTTTTTTTTTTTTGAGACAGGATCTGGCTTTGTAGTTCAGGCTGGCCCTGAGATCACTATGTAGCCCAGGCAAGCCTCAAACTCAGCAATCCTCCTGCCTCTGCCTCCCGGAGTTCTGGGATTACAGTCATGAGCCACCACGCCCATTTTAATTATAATTCTTAATTACCCAGGTGATCTTCCAAGCTCCCAGCCTTACTGGTTTGGATCTAACTGTTCTTTTTAAATAGAGTATAAATAAGGCAAGTTCCACTTTCTTGTGGTGGTGAAAAAATTGACTGGAGAAAGAACAAGCAAAAAAAGAAATGGAGTCCTACACTTTTGAAAACAAAAAAAGAGTCAAATTGATCTATGACACTGGCTTAATATCCACAATTGTAACCCTCAGAAAAAGATAAGGGATCTTTCTTTTTGTACTGTGATCTGATGTATACATATAAAACCTCAACAAAAATTCAATGAAATATTTTCTTACTACCTATGATACATGCTTACATGTCCCTGTTTTGTTGCTCTTGTGTTACATTTCACTTTGTTTTGTTTTGTCATGCTGTGTTGTGTTGTGTTTTGTTTCCATTTTTGGTGCTGGGGATAGAACCCAAGTCCTCCCAAATGCTAAGTACATGCTGTACCATTGAGCTACACTTTTCCTTAATGCCAGTGACAACTACTGATGTCATGATCCACTATGGCTCTTGAGTGAGACACATGAGTCTAAGGGAATATGGGCTCATAGGGATCTCTGCTAGTCTACTGGGGAGCCCAAAGAAGA
This sequence comes from Thryonomys swinderianus, assembly GCA_004025085.1. Taxonomy (NCBI): domain Eukaryota; kingdom Metazoa; phylum Chordata; class Mammalia; order Rodentia; family Thryonomyidae; genus Thryonomys; species Thryonomys swinderianus. Next base: position 37,552 of record PVIC010008548.1, read on the forward strand.
GACTCCCCACAGACTTCCCTGTGGGCTCATGTTGGCGCGACTTACTTTAGCTGTGTAAAAGAAAAAGGTATTCTTTTCTCTCCAGGATCACAGTTGTAAAAACAACATTTCAAGGGAACTCCCTTGAAAATCACGTTTGTGTAAGTAGCTCTACATTCCCACTGCTTGGAACATAAATACAAGGAATAGAAGTAGCATTCATTCAGAAACCAAAGTTGGCCAAGAGTGGCCAGGGTTGGCTCTAGCCTGTACCCCAGGCCACAAGGAGGCAGATGCCAATGTACTTTTTGAGACCAGGGCTGTCTACACATCATATGTTAGTGATGGGAGAATTCAATGGAAAAGTTCTTTCCAAATCGGCCTGGTCCCTGTGAGAGTGTGCATGCACATGTGAACACACTTGCCCATCCTTGTGTGGTGACTATCCTGTCACAGAGGAAGTTCTGCAAAACAGCCAGAGAGATATCTGAGACAGTGTTCCCAAAGATCAAACTTTGGAGTATTAAATATGGTAAGGTGAGCATTTGTATAGAAAACTTCAAATAGGAAAAACATGAATCTTTTTCTGAATATTTTCTCTCCGTTTTCTTGAAAAGACAATACAGGAGGCCATAGTATTCCTATGTGGAGCAAATACTGTGTCCAGAACTTTCTTTGGGAGCCAATGGCCTCATCCAATTTGCTGAATTTCCTCTCCAGTCTCGATTTCTTTGAGCAGTTCCGAGAAGTACAGTTTTGAATTAGGTAAGCCATTCATTAAAGCCACTCTTTGCTTTACTTGGAACATTACTAGTGTTCACAAGTGATTCCAGTTCTTCTTTTCTTCTGGACATACGGTCCAGAAGAAAAGAAGCCACTAAACTGAGCTGTAACCACAGAACCTTTTGACCAATAAATATCAGTAGCATGATGTGTCACATCTGAGTGGAAGCGTTCAAGAATGATGCATAATTCCTCCAATCCATCCACCTCTGTTGCCACAAACCCCAGAGCCTTTCATTCAGATAACAGTGTCTTAAAATGGTAGATCCTTCCTCAGCCTGGGTCCTTAGATCACTAGAACAAAGAGAGCTCTCTATAGGAGCCTACACTGGCCACTGAGCACGAGCAAGAAATAAACTTCTGTAAGTCAGTGAGGTTTGAGGGTTGTTACTATTGCAAAGCATGGCCATCTTGACCAGTACACATAGTTTTGCTTAGCAAAATCCATAGCACCTAACCTTTCCTAAGGAACTAACTAGCCAATAATGTGGGAGAGATTTAATGGACTCAAAAGGAGAACTTTTCCTTCCATGATCTCTCATGAGAGCTCATAATGGCCACAAATTCACTGGAAACTCAGTCTTGGCCTCACTCCATCTGTTTGGCAGTGAACAGCTCCCCACGTTCCCCTAATTCTGCTGAGCAGGGAAACTTTATAAAAATTCATCTCTTACAAGGCTATTTTACTTTTGATATTTGTTCAGAAACATCCAGCCAAGCAAGTATTCATTAAAAAGCTGTCCTTCTAGCTACCCAGGCAAAACTAGAGCAGCACTTTGAGGCTGACTCTCATAAACTCGCTCCAAATAAAAGACCTTCTCAGAGGTAGCATCTTGCTGCTCCGTAACCCAGGCATATTTTTTTTTTTTGCCACAACTAAAGTAAGTCACACCAACATGAGGCCACAGGAAAGCCTGTGGGAGTCTCTTCTTCGTGCTCCCCAGTAGCCTAGCAGAGATCCCTACGAGCCCAGGCTGCTATAGGCTTCCGTGGTCACCCCAGAACAGAGATCTGCTCTCCTGAACTCTCAGGGCCTTTGCTCGGTTTCCATAGCCACAACACACAGTTTGAGTAAACATTTCTGACCTCATTGGATTCTCCCATTTGAAAAGTGAGATTTTTGGAGAACCAGTTCACTTTAAAACATTAAAATGAATCAACAGGTTTTAGGGCTTTGAGTATTACGACCAAAGGAAAACAAGCCCCAGTGGAGGAACCTAATTTTCCACCCATAGGAAAAAGAATGACTAAAAATCATTTGACATTTAAATATAGGATATATTTTATTTTCTTTTATCTTATTTTTTGCACTGCTGGAGATGGAACCTAGGGCCCTGCATGTTCTAGCCAAGTGCTGTACCACTGAGCTACACTCCCAATCCCAAGAATGTATTTTAAATGATAGTATTCGATCCATGATAAAAATCCTGATTGTGATAATGGTACAGTAAAAGAATACCCTTGTTCTTAGGAAATACACACTGATGTATTCAGGGATGAAAGATCATGATATTAGCAACTAAAAGTATTAGTAAAACATAATATGGAGCTGGGGTGTAGCTCAGTAGCACAGAATGTGCCTGGCAGGTACAAGGCCCTGAGTTTGATTCCCTGATACCAAAAATAATAATAACAGTAATGATAATGATAATAAGGAAAGTAAAAGAATGAAAAAAATACTTCAAATGTTTAAAAAGCCAACAATTGGGGAACATAGGTAAAGGGTCAAAGTGTTCATTCTACAATTCTTGCTACTTTTCTGAAGGAATGAAAATTTTTGAAATAAGTTTTTTTTTAAATCACGCATGCTCAGATCATCTTTTAACCACAACTTCAAAACAAAATATAAATTGTACACAGTAACCCAGTACACACACATACACATACAATTTGAACAAAAACAAATTAAATTAAAAGTTTCACAAAACAATGCTTACTTATAATAACACATGTGGTGCTCTGTGACTTTTTTATTCTATCACATTTTTACTGCTGCCTTTTGTAGTGCTAGAGATGGAAACTGGGCCTCAAACATGAAGTACATGTCCTCCTGCTGAGCTTCACCCCCAGTCCTTGTGAGTTTTTCCAAAATGCTGCCCACATCTATTCAATTGAGTTGATGAGTAATAGTCAAAACTCATTCAAGCTTCCTGCAACAGTTCTAATACTTAGTGCTGTTAAGAGATACTATTAGCTGGGCACAGTGGCACTCAATTATAACCCCAGCTACGGGAGAGTTTGATGCAGGATCAAAAGGTCAAGCCCGGGGCCAGGGATTTAGCTAGTGGTTCTGGCATCTGCCTGGCAAGATCAAGGTCCTGAGTATGATCCCCAGTATCACATATTACAATGCTGAGCGTGGTGGTTCACACCTGTAATCCCAGCACTCGGGAGGCAGAGGCAGGAGGATCACTGAGTTTGAGGCTTGCCTGGTCTACATAGTGAGCTCAGGGCCAGCCTGAACTATAAAGCGAGACCCAGTCTCAAAAAAAAAATAAAAATAAAAATAAAAAAATTTTTAAAAAGAGAAGGAAGAAGAAAAGGAGGAGGAACTGTTGCCATGAAAAATTGACAGTGTGGTATACCCTGAATCTGTGGGTTTTGCAAATTTACCTCTCTAAACACAAAGAGAGGAAAGAAGGCAGGACATTTAAGGTTGCAGATTTCAAAAATGTTAACAAGCACAGATACCATGGCACATGGTAAAGGGAATAACATGGTATTCAGCAGACATGTGGTACTGTTGTTGACTTGACTGCCTCGTGGCCCATCAGGAACCAGTGCCTGTTGTGACCAGCTCAGGACGGCTCTGCTGCCAGATAGAGATGTGTGTGGGAAGATGGAAGAGCCAGCACTGGAGGCAGGGGCGATGCTAGGTTTGGAAGCCAGGACCTCGCACATGCTGGGCAAGTGCTCTACCACTGACCTGCACCCTGAGCCCAACCCAGCGTCTAGAAAGCAGCCTGCAAAGCCAACACTTGCATCCGGGCCTAAAGAGCTACTGATCCACAGCCTGACCAGTCAACCTCTGCTCCGTTCACTGCAACCCTGAGGAAGGCTGGGATTCTGAGGCCCACACAGTGAGATTGGCAGCCCTGCCCTCCATCGCATACTATACACTCAGGACCCCTGAATGCTCACCGCAGGTGTGGTCAGCCTTTGCTCTGGGGAGCAGGCCCAGAGACTTACAACTAGCCAACTTCCACCTGAGATATCCTCGTCTTTCTTCCCACTCTGCTTCTTCCTGCTTGGCCATTAGTCCCAAAGTAGGCAGCTCATGAAAATACCCACACCCAATTGTGTCTCTGTCTTCTGAACACTCTTCCCACAGGACATTTAGCAAAGTGGCCTCTGTGGATTCACAGCACACATCAGCACATGAGAGGCTCTAAAAGTCTTACAGTAGAGAAATGGGTTTAACATTTAATTAATCCTCTCCCCCTTACCGCGCACTGGGGATTGAACTTGGGGCCTTCCAGTCAGCTATGGCTTTGGCTCTTCTTCAAAATTTGAGACAGGGTCTTGCTAAATTGTTTAGACTGGCCTTGAGCCCAAAAACTTCTTGCCTCCATCTCCCAAAAGACTGGGAACATTTCTGGTTTTTGTAGGATTTTACAAACTTATTTGTCTACAAACATACCCTGCTGCCCTGAACTTCTTTTGTGGCTAAGGGCACCCCCGAAATAAATGCAATGTAAGTGAAATGGATCTTTGTTTTAAATACCTCTTAACACATCTCGGATCCCAGAACCACCCCACACAGCCTTCCACCCAGGTCTCTTTCACACTTCCCCTCTGTCAGGTCCTACCCAGCTTCCTGAAGCCTAGTGTCCCCAGGCAGGTACCTAGGGAGGAAGAGGGTTTGGTAGGAAACAAAGAATCAGACTTAATGGGTTACCCCATCAGGAGAATTGGCACCGTTGATCGTTCTGAGCCATGGATGGCTTCTAAATTAGGCATCGAAGGCTCTGCTGCCCGGAAGATGGGGGAAAGGGGTGGGTAGAGCCCTAAGGACTTCCACTTCCTAGCTTTCAAACCCAGGGGCCTGCGGTCACTCTTGTTTCTCTTCTCCATGTGAGAAGAGCAGAAGTCCATGACCACCCTCAACCTGGAGCCCAGTCCCAGTGTTGTAGGCCTGGGGCTGTCTGTGGATGCAAACTCTTCCTTCTGTGCCCCCCCTAGGATTTTCCCAACTGAGTCTCATTCTGTTCCCTAAGCCCAACTTCCTCCTTTGGCCAAAGCACTGTAGGCCGCCCCATTGTAAAAGGGTCAGTCTCTCTGCAGGCCAAATGTCACATGCTTGGGCACACTGAGCAAGAGACAAGAGGCAAAGAGAAACGTGTCCTTGTGGCCCAAGTTTTCAACCCCAAGGGAGGGAAGAGCATAGGACAGGGAGGCGTTGGCCAGCCGGGCTGTGCTGTTGGTCGCCTCATCCACCAGGACCCTCGGAGCAAGTAATTTGGAGAGGAGGCTACCCAACCTGCTCACAGTGGTGGCCACCGGCTCGGGCGATGGTTCTGGACTAAACACTGAGAGGTTCAGCTCCACGGGGTCCACGCACAGGCCATCTGAGGAGCGCTCGAAGGCCACCTGGCTGAGGTCCAGGCCAGCCACGGAGCCCGGAGAGGCGCACGGCACATCGGCAACACGCCCGGAGACCTCTATCCAGTCCCGCAGCCACTCCAGGTGGCAGTCGCAGCGCCACGGGTTGCGGAAGAGGAAGAGGCGGCCCAGGAAGAAGCCGGGCTGGAAGGCGGCCCAGGAGAGCACGGTGAGGCGGTTGCCGTTGAGGTGCAATGCCAGGAGGCCAGAGAGGTTCTGGAAGGCTCCCTCCTCCACGAAGGCGATGCTGTTACGGTCCAAGTAGAGCAGCTCCAGCTCCGCCAGGTCAGCGAACCAGGCGCGAGCCACGGCGCCCAGCGCATTGCCCCCCAGGTTGAGCGTGCGAAGGTGGCGCAGGCCGCGGAAGGCTGCACCAGGCAGCGTGGCCAGCAGGTTGTCGTTGAGCAGCAGGTGCTCCAGGGCAGCACAGTCGCCAAAAGCCCCGGCGTGCACCGCGCGGACGCGGTTGGCCTGTAGGCTGAGCGAGCGCAGGCGCCACAGGCCCTGCAGTGAGCTGGAGGCCACCGCCTCGATGCGGCCTCGCTCCAGGTGCGCGTGCGTCAGGTTGGCCAGGCCGCGCAGCGCGCCCGGCACGCGGCGGAACAGGTTGTCGAAGGCGGCGAGCTCGCGCAGGGCCGGCAGCTCGGCCAGCAGGCGCTCGGGCACGCTGAACAGGCGGCAGGCAGCCAGGTCGAGGTGACGGAGGCGGCCGAGCGCCGCGAAGGTGCGCGCGTGCAGGTAGCGCAGGTCGCCGTTGTGCGCCAGGCGCAGCTCGGCCAGCCACGGCAAGCCCTTGAAGGCACCAGGAGTGATGAAGGAAAGGTTGTTGTGTCGCAGCGACAGGCGGCGCAGCGACGGCAGAGTGCCGAAAGCACGCTCGCCCAGGACGCGCAGGCCGTTGCGGTCCAGGTCGATGGAGGCGGCCTCGCACGGGAACTCGGCAGGCACCCGCAGGAGGCCCGCGCGGTCACAGCGCACCGAGCAGCCGAGCTCCGCGTTGCTGCAGCTGCAGGCCGCCGGGCAGGCCCGCAAGCAGGACTCGGTGGCCCGGGGGCTGGGCAGGCTGAGGACCACAGCTGGCGGGAGGGGGCAGGAGGAAAACACAAAAAGGGAGCAACCATCAGCTGAAGGTCACCCCAGGGAACACGATGACACAGGCCCTGTGCCAAGTTCTCGGTTGCTCAGGGCCCACATCCTCCTCCCTGAGGCAAGCAGGTGTCCCCACCTACAACATGCTTGCCTTCGCTTTAGTTCCCACTTACCTTACCGCACCCCGTGCTTACTCCCTGCTAGGGGCTCCCTTCCCACCTCCTCCTACCCGAATGATTGCTGTCTATTCCTAGAATGTGGCCTCGAGGCTTTCCAGTATCCAAGCATGGGGGTTGCTGAGGCTGGCCGTGGCCTTTGCTGTCCCACACAGCAGCCACCAGGCACATGAGTTACTGAACATTAGAAATGTAGCCAGCCCATCAGTGCAGATGATGCACCAGATCTCAAAGTCTTAATATGAAAGATTAAAATATTCAGTGGTGCAAGAGATTTAGCTCAGTGGTTTCAGCACCTGCCTAGCAAGCACGAGGTTCCTGGTTTGATCCCCAGTGACCACATACAACAATACCGGGTGTGGTGATTCACATCACAGTGCTGGCTGTGGTGGCTCATGCCTGTAATCCCAGCACTTGGGAGGCAGAGGCAGGAGGATTGCTGAGTTTGTGCCTTGCCTGGGCTACATAGTGAGCTCAGGGCCAGCCTGAACTAAAAAGTGAGACCCTGTCTCAAAAATAAATAAATAAATAGAAATAAATAAATAACCTTTTAAAAATAAAATATTCATTACTAGGTGTAGTGGCACGTGACTGTAATCCCATGTCTCAGGAGGCTGAAGCAGGAGAATTGCCAAGAGTTAACAGCCAGCCTCAGCTAAAAAGTGAATTCAAGGCCAGCCTGAACTATAGAGTGAGACCCTGTCTCAATAATAATAATAATAATAATAATAATAATAATAATAATTTTTGCATTGATTGCTTGTTAAAATATTTTGGTGGGGAGTAGACGGGCAATAGGGATGGAACCCAGGGCTTGTACAAGTTAGACAAGTGTCTTACCACTAAGCTACATCCCCAGTCTCAAAATGCTATTTTAGATATATTGGGTCACATAAAATATTCACACTAGTGTCAACTGTTTATCTTTTTTGATATGGCTACTTGGAAAATTTACACATATGTAGTTTATATTTCTACTGGTGGTATTGGCCCTCTCATTCTAGTAATTCAATTCCTGTAAAGTACATTAAGTCTCTGGAGAAGGAAGAAGTAGGGTATAAGGGGAGTTGGAAATAAAAAGTCTTTCTTATTTCTTCTGTAACAGTCACTAAAATTAAACCATATGAAGAGCATACTAAATAGACTTCTCACACATTTCTGGAGAACAAATTATGGATATTATGCAGTCAACATCCATTCACCAGCCTTTGCTCCCTAGGAACTTTTTTTCAATTGATTTTATGTACATACACGTCATGATCATACTCAACACTGAGAACATATGCCAGTATATGACATGACTTAATTCTCATTTTTTCCTATTTTCCTGCCCACCCTACAATGCCCACCCCCTATACAGATAAGTTTTGTTTCCCTTTTTTACCATCAACTATTTTCTTTCCCTTCTTTACTTACTCCTACCTCTCTTACATCATCTTGTGAAAGAAAAGCGCTTATAAATTTTGTTCTGAACATTTGAGTGGTAGATCACATCATGACTTCCAAAGCCACCACCCAGTAGGCTTAGCCCCAGCAGCAAACAGAAGGGCCTGGTCTGCTGTCCTGTGAAAGACACAAATCCCAAGCCCAGCCCTGGGGATCGATGGAAAAGGTGGCCTTGATTTACAAATGCACAACTTCCTTTTTTTTTTTTTTTGAGACAGGGTCTCGCTTTGTAGTTCCGGCTGGCCCTCAGCTCACTATGTAGTGCAGGCAAGCCTCCAACTCAGCAATCCTCCTGTCTCTGCCTCCCGAGTGCTGGGATGACAGGCATGAGCCACCACGCCCAGCTACAAATGCACAACTTCTGTTTTCTGATCGGACACAGCTCTCAACTGAAATGTGCTAAATCCAAGTTCCTGTAGAGGGAAAAGGGTACCCAGAGGTAAATATGCTTACTGATTTATAACCTCTACCCTTCCCCAGCATTACTCCCAAACTCCTGGCAGGTACTGCTGGCCTGCCATTCAGTCCCTCCTGCTGGGTACCAGGTCCCCACTTTGCCTGGCCAGTTCCCTCCAGGAACCTGGAGGTGTGGCCAATACAAGGGGTGTGTAGGTTTGCTCAGCTTCCTGGGTCTCTTCAGTGTGTCTGTCGTGGACACTCCATGTTTTCTCAGGCACACAACATGGCCCAATAAATGTAGAATTAGCTGAAATTGATAGTTTCCTACTGAAGAATGTCATTTAAAAATTCTTTGTCAGCTGCGGGGAGGAAGGAACTCTTCTCCATTGTTGGTGAGAATGTAGATTGGTACAACCATTATGGAGATAAGTGTGGAGATTCCTCAGAAAACTAGGATTAGAGGTCCCATTTGACCCTGCTATTCCCCTGCTAGAAAAATACTCAAAAGAATTAGCCGGGCATGGTGGCTCACGCCTGTCATCCCAGCACTCAGGAGGCAGAGACAGGAGAATTGCTGAGTTCGAGGCTTGTCTGGGCACCATAGTGAGCTCAGGGCCAGCCTGGACTACAAAGTGAGACCCTGTCTCAAAAAAAAAAAAGAATAAAGGAATCATATCATAGAGACATATGTGCATCTATGCTCATAGCAGCTCAGTTTGTTATAGCTAAATCTTGGGAACAACCCAAATGCCCATCAACTAGAAACTGGATAAAGAAGATGTGGGTTTTTTATTAAAATGGAGTATTACTCTGCCATAAAGAACGATAAGTTTGAGTAATTTATACTCAAATGGACATACCTCGAGGACACACTAACAAGTGAAATAAATAGGTCACAGATATGTAAATACCATATCTTTTCTCTGGTATGAGAATTTGTAGATGTAAATGAGTTCTAGAATGTATGATAGATTTCATGAAATAAGAAATATTCAAAGGGAATGTGGTAGGGAAAGTAATGAGGGGACAGAATAAATGTGATTTAAAAAAATAAAAGGAAAGCATATGTATATAGGGGGTGGGAGTTGTAGGGTGGGTAGAGATAATGAGTAAAAATGAGAATTAACTTGTGTCATATACTGGTACAAATTTCCCATTGCTGAGTGTGATTGTGAGGTGTATATAAAAAAGCACCAATAAAAACTTCAATAAAAAACTCTTTGTCTAAGGGAAAGAAAAAATTTGCTGGTAAAAACAAAACAAATTTTAAAAACCACAGGGAACAAAGGGGATGGTAGGGAGGACAGGAGAATGGGGGGAAATGAGAATCAAGGCGTGTTATGTACTGATACAAATTCTCAATGCTGAATGTGATCAGGATGTGTATCTAAAATGTACCAATATGCCAGACATGGTGGCTCACACTTGCAATCCCAGCACACGGGAGGCAGAGACAGGAGGATTACCTAGAGTTCAAGGCTCACATGGGCTACGTAGCTAGACCTTATCTCAAAAAACTAAAACAAACAAAAAAACCAATAAAATGTATCAATAAATAGTTGTTTTGTTTTTTTAAAAAACCAACTTTGTCAAGAGCTCACAGCATTAGAAGAGACAGGATATGAACAATTTGTAAAATTCAAGAGACCAAAAAGGTGGCTGCTAGTATTATTTTCTATTTGACTCATTATTGGTACATTATATATACACATCATGATTATGCTCAGCATTAAGAAATTGGGGCTGGAGATTTAGCTCAGTGGTTCCGGCGCCTGCCTTGCAAGCGCAAGGTCCTGAGTTCAATCCCCGGTAACCACATACAATGCTGGGTGTGGAGACTCACGCCCACCAGCAATCAATACCACATACCACAGTGCCAGGCATG